>VDFB02357494.1:34533-133312 GCA_007258455.2 Sequoia sempervirens | reverse complement strand
TTTCCATTATTATAGGATCCTTTTTCCCCTTAGGTACATTTTGCACAACCTCCACCTTATTTGGTGTTGGCTTGTCTTGAACTTCCGCAACCTTCTTACAGTCTTTTTTTTCCTAACGGGTGGAGATAGCCTTGAGCTTTTTCTCCTATTTAACCATTTTCTCATACACGAGTTCCATAGTTGTTGGACCATGCACATCCACCTCTCCTCCAATCTAACTGTTAATTCCCATGATAAAATTTCTTATGTGAAAGCGGTCATCTTTTTGGTACATAGGAACATAATGCAGAAGTCGGTAAACTTCTCCCGATACTCATTGACCGACATATAACCTTATCTCAAACTCTGGAAATCCTTGAGTTTCTAGTCAAAGTAGAGTTGGGGAAACCACCTCTTATGGAAAATCTCACAAATTCACCCCATGTCAATTTCCATGAGTTAATATTGAGTTCCATCATTTTGTTCATCCACCAGTTAGAGGCTTCTCTTGCTAACTGGTATGCACCCCAAGCAGCTTTGGTGACCTCAATGTAATTTTGAATTTTGAAATACTTTCCCATTTGGACAAGCCACACCTCAGCTTCATCTTTGTTGGCACTTCCCTCAAACTTGGGTGGGATAATTTTCTTCATAACTCTGGAAAGTTTAGAATCCATACGCTTCTTATTTGTTTCCTCGGATAGAGATGGTGATTTCTCCCTCTCATGATTGTGAGTTTCATCACATCCATGAGAAGAGTTTTCTCCCTCATTCTCATTATGTGGGACTTCCTTCTCAACCCTAGCCTTTACCCTTTCTTGTTCAAGGTTTTCCAACCTTGCTAAGATTTGGTCAAGTCTAGCTTCAACTCCTGTGGGTCCTTGTCCAACTTCTTAGCTTTTTCCAGGATTGGTTCATGTCCTCACCATCTTCACAAGGACAAATTTTACCTGAATGTTTATCCATGTTAGATTTAATCTTGTTATCAACTATCTTATGGAAAAAATTAAAATGAGCTATCAACCACACAAAGAATTCCACATAAGATTAAGCACACATTTTTTGATAAACCCATGATTTTATTCATTTCTTAAGGATCACAATATCCTTTTGTATTGCTATTTAGATAGTCGAGTGGAGAGTATCCCTCAGATTCACTACCTAACACATAACCTAATGGAGTATATCCTACCGATTGAGATTGTTGCTCATCTCTCATTTGTTCATACCTATCCAAAAATGTATAGTAGCCTTCAGATTTATCATCTGATACATAGTTGCAAGGTACATATCCCTCAGACTCATTACTTGAGGAAATTACAATTACTTCCACCATGGGAAGAACTCTAGGGTCCCTAAAGATAAATGCCATATTGACACTTCCTTCCGAGGGCATATCATTGGAAAGTGATAATGAATCAGACCTTTTTGGTGAGATGGAAGGTATGTAGTTGTACATGGCCTCCATCTTCATCTTTCTCTTCACATCACTGATTCGAGAAAGTGCACGACTGAATATTTCAATGTCGCTTAACTAGATGGAATTTTCATAATTAGTACCCTCAATTTTTCTAACAATGGCTTCTCTTTCCTTCTTGGCCTTGAGGTAGTGCTCATTTTTTATTACAGACTTTCTAGCCATTAACTTGAGATGCACTATCCTGGCACAATAATTTTCAAACATTAGATAACGTTGGACAGAAAGTATGTTGAGCTATAGGTTCCAGAGTTAAACATGGTAGCTCTAATACCACATGTAACAACCAACCCTTCACTAAAGTAAATATTTCCTAAGTTTTCACTTGTGCGAGTAAATAAACCAAAGTTGGCACACTCGCAGAGAACTCGCTGAGTTTTTCTAAAAAACAAGTTTTTTCTATGTTAACTTGCTAGGCTTGAAAAACAAGTTTTTCCGAGTTTTTGTGGCGAGTACTCACCAAAAACTCTTGAGTCCAAGCGAAAAACTCGGCCACGTAGGCTCAAAAGGTTGAAAATGTCTTTTGATGTTTTATTTCATTTCTAAAGCATCTGAAAGTTTGAGTGGAGAGCTAACCCCCCCCCGCCCCCCAAGAAAGGAGATATCATTTCCAACGATCTTCCATCGAGGAGAGCGGATTCAAACGCCATTTTGTGTGGATTTTCAAGGGAAATTCAATTCAAAGGTAGGGTTTTTGTTTTTAATTAATCATTTTCTTTCATTCTTCTTGCAAAATACTCATTACAAATTGAAAAAAAGACATGATAGAGCACAAAGAAACTTTTTTTTTTGCATTTAGAATCCAGAAAACAAAATTCATCACAATCTTTTGTTGATTTTTGCTGATTTTTTCCATTTTTTTCACTATTTTTTGAAATTTTCAGACCTAGGTTCATTTTTTGTGTAGAATGATAAGATTATTTAATAATGTTAATTTTTAATTCATTTAAACACATTTGTATCAATTAAAATCAAATTTAGCTCTATATTTTTTTAATTTTAATGATTTAGATTGTTTTTCAATTTTTTTTGTATTAAAAAATTAATATGTTGTACATATTTTTTGAATGTGTAGATTGATCATTGATCATTGAATACACACTATAATGGCTTCTGGATCTACTTCAACATCAGGTTTCACCCCCGTCCCACCAAGTTCCTCCCCTCCCACACCATCATCATGGGTTCCAAGCACTCGTCCTCTAGGGGCTAGAGACCCCACATGGAAATATGTTGTCAGAGGGCCTGTACCTGGAACAATTGTTTGCAGTGAGTGCAAAATTACATATCATGGAGGCATAAATCACCTCAAATACCATCTAGCAAGCACTCCTCAGTGTGATGTCAAGGATTGTGGCTAGCCCAAAGAAGAGATTAGAAGAGAGATGCTTTCCCTACTTTCACTTGTTTAGGAAAAAAAATGCAAAGGCAGAGGGAAAATAAATCCATAGCAGCATAGCCAGTGGAAATGCTTTTTCCCATGGTTAGACTCAAGAGAATGAGGCTGAGCACATAGAGATAGAGTTAGATGAGGATACATATATTATTGGCATTGTGGGCTCTCTTCGTGGTCCACAGATTCACCATCATAGCACAACTTCCAGTGCCAGTGCCATAGCCACAGCCACACCATCCTCTAGGCCCCCCATTTCCTCTAGTTCGAGTAGAGTGTCAGTGCCACCACCACCTTCATCTTCACGCAACCCACAAAGTTTTTTTATGCCAAGAAACACACCAGGAGCACATACATCATTGGAGGCTACAGGGTGGAACAAGGAGGTGCATCAACATGTTGACATGGCATGTGCTGATTTTTGGTATTTCAATAACATACCATTCAATGTGGCGAGTAGTCCCTATTGGCCCAATATGGTCATTGCATTGACAGTTGTGGGAAAAGGCTACAGGCCACCTTCTCGCAAAGATTTGAGTGGGAGGTAATTCAACTTAATTTTTATGCTAAGTTTATGTTCTTTAATTTAACATTGAAATTAATTTATTATTTATGACATATGTTGAATTCAAGCTATTTATTGTTTAAAAATTACAGTTTTGTACTTATTTAATTATTTTACTTTGTACTTACAGGTTTCTCACAAATGCAACCGAAAGGGCAATGAATGTGGTGGAAGAAATATGGCTACTCCATTCTTTCTGATGGGTGGAAAAATGGGAGAAACCACACCATCCTTAATTTTTTGGTTGCTTCCAAAGGCGAAGTTGTGTTTTGGAAGTCGGTGGATGCTTCCAACAAGATAAAAACTATAGATACATTGTGTACATTGTTGGAAGAAGTTGTGATGGAGGTGGGGATTGCTAATGTAGTGCAAGTCATCACAGATAATGTAGTAGCGTATGTGGCAGCTGGAAGAATGCTTGAGAGTAGACATCCATCACTATTTTGGTCACCTTATGTGGCCCATTGCCTAGACCTTCTTTTGGAGGACATAGGAAAACTTGTTTGGGTGGCACCAATTGTAGATGATGCAAGGAGCATCACAAAATATATCTACAATCACCCTTGGGTTCTTAATTTGATGAGAGAGCATACACGAGGGAAGGAGTTGGTGAGATCGGGTGCCACAAGGTTTGCAACAATTTTTCTAACGTTGCAAAGCATTTTGGATTCTTTGGGCTCTCTAAAACAAATGTTCATGAGTCAAGCATGGAATGACTCCTCATATTCAAAGAAGGCTAAAGGAGAGATATTTTCTACAGTAGTCTTCGACCCCTTGTTTGCACAAAAAGCTATAGAGATTGTGAAGGTAACTTCAAAACTTTGATTTTAATTTTAAACTCAAGTTGAGTATAAATATATATATTTTAATTTAACTTTAAGCCTTTCATTATAAATTTCTAACTTTGATCTTTTTTGTTTTTTTAATCTAGGTGTCAGAGCCCTTGGTTAGAGTTCTCTGCTTGGTAGATGGGGATGAAAACTCAATGGGATACATTTATGAGGCCATGGATAGGGCTAAGGAGGCTATCAAAAGTTACTACATGGGGGACAACCTCAAATTTGATCCCATATGGGATATTATTGATAGGAGGTGGAACAATCAACTCCACCAACCCATCCACGCAGCAGGCTACTACCTCAACCCTTCTTATCTCTTCTCAGAGAGCTTCTCCAATCCTAATGGAGAGGTTATGGAGGGGCTCACAACATGCATTCAAAGGATGGAATCCAACGTTTCAGTGAGAGGCCTCATCGTCAAGGATTTGGATATGTATAGTGAAGCAACTGGTAATCTCTTTTCTTCGGAGCTGGCTATAAGAGGAAGAACCACTATACCACCAGGTATAAAATTGGGAGTCTTTAACTTTTAAGTTTATTTCAATTTTCACATGCATCTTATAATTTGATAAAATGTGTTTTGAGTTTGACTTTTGAGTCTTTGACTTTGTTTTCTAACTCTTCAATATTTTTTTCTTTTTATAGAGGTTTGGTGGAAAAATTGGGGTAGAAAAACCCCAAATCTATAAAAAAATTCCCTTTGCATTCTTTGTTAGCCTTGTAGTGCATCCAATTATGAGCGCAATTGGAGCTTGTTCAAGTCCATTCACACGAAGAAGAGGAACAAGTTAGCACAAAAGCACCTCAATGACCTAGTCTTTGTGCAATACAACATTTGGTTACACACAAAGAGAGCAAAAGAAAAATCACTGGGTCCTATTGATTTAGATGAGATAGATCCTTACAGTGATTGGACAGGGCGAGATGAGAAGCCTCCATTGTTTAGCGCAGACGAGATCCTGGACTTCGAGATACAAGAAATGGAGGATGTGGGTGCATCAGCAGATGTAGGTTTGGAGGACATTCTAAGGATATGGATGCTATTCAGCTAGAGCCACAAACATAGCCTTCCATGCCAGTTGAGGAGTCAGTAGCAGTAGCACCGCAACCACTACCACCACCACCACACACACGTGGCAGGACAGGGACCAGAGGACCCACCCCTTCTTCCCTAGTTGTTGCTAGACTAGGGAAGAGGAAAGCCTAGCATATTGTATTTAGTTACTGTTTAGTATTTGCTTCTAGTTCTAGTTTTACTATTTTCATGTATTAGACTTTCAGGCTTTTAGCCACCGGGATTACTCATGAGATTGCGATTTTGTAATCAATTTACATTAAAGTCAATGAAAATTAATAGAAAACACTTTTGTAATCATTTATGGATTCATTGGATTCATCTTGTCATTGAATTTTGCAAAAAAAATGTGTTTCTAATGAAATTTAAGCAAATTTTTAATTTCTCGAGTTTTTTGCCGAGTTTTCAAAAACTCTCCATTTTTTCCCTTGATGAGTTTTTGGTTGGGGTGAGTCTTCCAAATATGAAATAAACTATGTACCAAACCATTGCAATAAAAAAAAAAATTTCTTTATTGAGAATATATGAACAAAGGTTCCATAACAATATACAATAAGGATTCCATTTCAATATAACAATTTCACAAATTACAATATTCCAAAAATGTATACAATTACATACGTAGCTCAACTAAGCTTTAGAGCAATAGATATAGATGGTCCAGGAATCCTCCTTTCAAAACCTTGGTCTTCTGTCACCTGCTGAGGAGGAGAAGCATCACTCAAGCGCTTTTCCACCAACCATGAACTCATATGCGGTCCCCCACACATCTATCAATGATAGATGGCCCTACCCTTTGATGAAGAGCTTGGTTGGGTAACCCCATATGAAAAACCACACTGAGCTTAGTGTTGTGCCCCACATGACTAGTATTTATAACCCTACACTCAATAACTAGCATGTACTACATGGACACGGTGAACTAACAGTGGAGACAAAGGCAATCACACTACTTTGGCCAAAGTGTTCTCACTCAGTACTTTGAGTGAAGGTCAACTATTCACCTACACTTCTTAAGCTTGTTTTGACTTAAGGCCAACATAATCTATGCATAGGTAATCCCTCCCATGAGTAAGCTAAGCCCCAGGATTAACCTATCACCTTTACACAAACTCTAGGGTATCTCTGCTCATTAAGCAAAAGTACAAGTTCCCTCCCTTCAATGGACAACAATCCTAGGAGTAACCCACTAGCTAACTAGCATAATCAAATATCTAGCTATGAGTAACCCTTAAGCTACCCTTGTTTAATCATATCTAGTATGTTAATACCTATGAAAACCAGTCCCTCCTATTATGGAGTAATTACAAGCACTTTCACAAAAAGTATAAACAACTTCTACTTTCTCTTAAAATAAATATTACTTTTCCCTAAATGCAAGTATTCATTATAGACTAGTTAAAGCAATCATGAAACAATCTTTCAAAAGCTAAGACAATTAAATGAATATTATCCTCATGCCTATAATACGTTGTCCAATTGACTGGCTGCAACTCAACTTTTCTAGAACAGTAGCTAGCTTAGCTTTGATCTCTCAAACAAAGCCACAATAACATCTATCTCACAAGTTGATAATATACTTCTCTCAATATGATAAAATACTCTCACCAAAACTCAAAGCTCCCTCTCAATATAAAGCAAAATAATGCAGATGGAATGCAAAAGATTGCTTAAGGAATGCATAGAAGAATGTGTTCCAAATGAGAGCTCAATCGTACTATTTATACAATAGATTAGAAACCCCTCAGCCTACAGAAAAGGCATGAGTTTTGATAGAAAACTCCACTCCTATCGACTCACTCAATTTATCAAAGTGGTGACAATAATTTAAAAGTGTACTCAACAAACTAAAGTTGCAAATCACCCTCTAAACTCGATAGAAAAACAAGACCATTTCAAAACAACACATGATAAAAAGAAGGCATTCGAATTACTCTTAGAAAATACTTCTATAGCAAACAAACTTCATAAGGTGGCGCTAAAGCAAGCAACAACCTTTCTAAAATTGGTGTGGTTTTCCCATGTTTGAATCATTCAATAACTCAAACATAACACTTAGCATAAGTTGACGCAGTCCAAGATGAGTCGCCATGCCTCATTTAAACTAATTTAACCAATTCATCAATTTGGAGAAACCTTTCCTATCTTTCAACATTTTCATTTACTTTGTAGTTGATATTCTATTCACTGATGTGGCATCCAAAGTAAACATAGTTTATTAAGTCAAAATGTATTTACTCACAATGAATTGACTAAGTCATTCACTTCAAATTGACTTACTTGTTGTGCCTTATATTGCTCATAACACATCCTTTATCCTTTTCCAACATGTGATATATTCAAACCTTTTTAAAATGCTTAAATATGTTGTATATATTTGGCCTTTTATTTTAGTAGTAAATTCTAACATTGTTAATGATAATTGACTTCATAGCATAAAGTCATATTCAAATATATAACATATATTTACATATACATACATATATATGTATGTATGTCGACACACACACATATATATGTATATGTATATATATGTTAATATATATATATATATATGTTAATATATATATATATATGTTAATATATATATATATATATGTTAATATATATATATATATATATATATATATATATATATATATATATTCATATACCATATGCTAATAAGTATGTATACATTCGATATACAAATGAATACAAGAAAGATAGCAATCACATAGTAATAACAATATATCGATTGTGTGTATATATCTATATATATATGCCTCTATGTACATGTATACGTATGTATACATATATTGATACATTTGTATGGGCATGTTCGTTTGTCATCATACGCGTATATCAGTACATATATACATATGGATATATGTATATACTATACACACACACACATTTGATTCATGCAATAACCATACACAATTACTATTGCATTGATAAGCACCTACGTGTGATATATCTATATATATACATATGCATGTCGTTAGGTCCATTTCATAGTTATATGAGTGTAAGCCACTCATGCATAAGTGTGCATAGGTACGTCTACCTATGTACCCTTATGTATGTGTTCCTACATGTGTATGGTCTATCATCATCATATATGTGTGTATATTTATATATTCCATGTATGGTCCACTCATCAATACGAGCATAGGAATATAGGGAAGAACTCATAAACACTAAATGTATAACATCACCCAAAAGTGCACTCAAAAGTAAACAAGACTTTTACTAATGCAGACACATCAAGCTAAGGATGACTTACCAACTTCCCCCATAATAACTTGACTCAACCATACCACTGTGAGTGTGTGAAAGCTCAGATAGGTTATGTTATTGGTTACCCGACCAAGAACTTCTCCTGAGTGATACTTCCCCTCCCCTTGGAGGAATGAACTTATACTTGCATCCACTAACACATGCCCACTACAGTCAGTTGTTTACAAAATATGCATTACACATAATACATCTCCATAGTTAGAATATTAATTCAATATCCACCCATTTCACATATAGCATCTCTTCACATAACATTAAATGAAACAACATTCATTCATAATGCATTGATAACAAAGTACAAGAACAATTTATTCACCATCAAAATACAAATTACATTCACATTTACCCTACATAGTAATAGTAAATAGTAATTACACAATTGGGGTGTAACACTTAAACAATATTCAACCTAACTGATTCTATTCTAAGATATTGTATAATTTTTTAAAAAAATTAAGAGGGAGATATTCCTTATTAAAATTGGAAATTAATTATTTTCTCTAAACAAATTTATTAATTGTTTTTTCTTTTCTTTTCTTAATATCTTCTCCTTTCTATATTGTAATTTTCAAACAAATCCCAATTAAATTAGAAGCTAATTATTACTAAAATAACTAACTTTAAAATACTTTATTTCTTTTTAAATTTAGTTCTCATTCTGCTATTTTTGTTTTTTGTTTTCAAAAATGTTGAATTTATGTTCAATTTTTATTGCTTTATTGTTTTGTTTCTCATAATTATATGATTTCTTCCTCAAAAGATGATGGTTGTTGCAAGTATAAAATTACAAAGAAAGAAGATTCAAAAATTTGACATATTTTTTTGTTCTTTAATTCATAACTCAATATTCATCTTTTTAACCATTCATTCCTCTGCAAGTTAGGATGATTAAATTTATTTCTTGTCACATTCTTTTCTTGCAAATTAAATTTTCAATTTAGTTGTTTGTAGGTTCATTTGCGAGATCATTTGATTATTTTTTTTACCTACTATTGCAAGTGAGAGGAATGCAAAAGATCCCTTGAAATCCAATCGGACATAATAGATATTCCAGATTTATATTTAATTACAAACTTGATTGCATATATAGTAGTTCATATATGAGAATGAAGTAAACTGCAGGTTTAACTTCCTCATTCCAACTTCCTTTACTCACCAACTCACACTTTTGATTATGCCTCCAACTTCAATTTTATTAAGTCCAAAAATGAAATCAACTTATTTAATAAGTGAAAGTAATTTGGGATTAACCAACTTATATAAACTAATTGTCTCAACTAATCTACAACTAACTCAGGTTCTTCAACAGTTTTCCCTCAATCTTCTATTGATTATGAAATTTCAATTGTCAGTTTGATCAAAACTAGTTGAATTCAATAGTCTCTTCACAAATTTCCTCCTATTTAATGCAGGTTCATTTCAAATTGTAATTTTATAAAATATTGGTAATCTCTCAAGACCCACAAGTATCTCCCTACGACCCAAGGTAGATGACTCCAAGGTTATCTCCATGACAAAAGCATCTAAATAAATATGAATCCCACAAAAAAACTTGGCCAAAAAGCTCTCCTCCCAACCATAGGATTGATATTCAATCCACCCTTGAGCTCTAAGTGTCACATAGCTCTCCCAAGCTTGACACAATTCAACCACTTGTTCACATAATTCAAATGCTTTATTTTAACCTACAAAATGGCTACTCATGTACAACTTTACAAGGTGGAACTCCTACCCAAGATAAACCCCAACACACACAACATCATCACAAAGGATCCAACATTAAATCTTCACATAGATTTCAAACCAAAAATTAACATACACATTAACAAAATCAACAAATGCATACTACATAAACCAATGAAAACACTCAAACATTCATCAACAAAAACTTAAATCATGAGGGATAGATCTTACCAAGAGATTTTCCAACCCAAATATGAAAGAATCGCTCTCTTTCTCCAAGCCCTTTCCTCCATTTTCCTCACCTATCTTTCCTTTTCTCCATCAAGAAATCTTCTCCCAAAGAGGAAGCATCCCAAAGACAAGAACCAACCAAAAAATAACAAGAGAGAAGCCAAGGCAAATAAAAGAAACCACTTATCCTTGCAAGGAGAGAGAATAAATAGAAAGGGAAAGGCAACCACCTTCCCACAACTTCCCAACCACCCAACGCACTCCAATTTTTTCCATTTTTCATAAGTGGGTAATTAGAGTGGATTTTAGACTTTATTTAAGGGGTTTTATGGAAATAAAAGATCCCTAACCCATAGACCTACCAACTAGGAAACTTTTAAACAATTAAAACCACATAAAGACTTCATAAAACATAAAATGAGTAATCACATTTAAAAGGTGACTCAAGGGTCTAATACAACAACCTCACACATGCAGAACCTTTAAAAAAAAGGTTAAAACACTTATCCTTATCAATACTAAAAATTCATAAGGGAAGTAGCTATGTGACCCCTTGATCCAATATTAACCAATTTTAACCTGTTTACTTAACTAGAAAAAAGGTGTCAGTATTACTCATAATTAACAATAATTGAAACAAATGGCATATGAAAAATAACCTTCTAATAATAACCAAATAGAGAATTAAATCTACACAAGTAACATATAATTTAACTTTCCTTACTTTCATAATACCTTTTAGGGCTAAGCAATAATTGATCATAGTATTTATCATCAAAATATCACTACTTAGACAATAATATTACTATAAATAAACATTAAATATCAATCATCATCTTACAATCACACCTACTCACACCCATAGTATATAATCACCTATCATCATGTAATTCACATAATATACAAAGTAATATGACTTGTGCATGCCTACACAGATGAGGAATAGAACTCATCCAGATATCACACAAAATCACAAAATCCATAAGTTAGATAAGATTAGTTAGTCAACAATTAAAATATGGGAAACCTTGAGGTATAGGAACAATCATTACTAACATGTATGATCCAACATAAATGACATAAAATATAAGACATAAACCATCAACAACTAACACGATCAACAAGGCCACAAGGGACGGGGTCTTACACATGCCTTGTCCTACAATGCTAGGTGTAGGATTCTATGCACTTGCTTCTCTTGATAGATACAGTTTCTCAGTTTTTCTTATTGTTGTTACAAATTTCATTGGCCCTGCAAGCAAAGTGGAAACATGTAAGTGGTTTTAAAAAAAACTTAATTTAAATTTTAATTAGCTGCACACAATTGATGTTTACTAGCCTTAGCTAAGTCCAATTCTCAATTCTCTTTTTGAATATATCTTGTATATCCTTACATCCAAACTTCTCTTTATTGTCAATGCTAAACAATGCTTCATCATGTGGATGAAAATAACTCGGAAGACAAGCATTCAAGCATCTGAATATTTTCCCTTTTGCTCATATAAATTGAATGGAAACTATTATGGGGAGTCTCTAATACTATGATGATGTATACGTACTCTATGGAAACCATGTTGCTTCTACTGCTATTCTCTTTTAGGTGTGTTCGAGTTGATTTAACTCATATAATAATGCTCTAAAGAGAAGTTTTAAATGTTTTGGGTCTTGCACACCCTGTTTGGCCCCAGTTTTGCACTGCGCCAATGCTGATTTCTTGGAACATCCACTGTGTATGATACTCACATTGTGGTTGTCTCCAAAAGTTTGTACTGTCACCACAGAAAGTATCTTTTCACCCTGAAAGAGCCCAACAAGTAATGTTTTTAAATTTTTTGTGTTTGGTTCCTTCTAGCAATAAACATGTGACCCCCAATTATTAGATCATGTCAACATTATACTTTCATTGAAAAAACTTTCATCTAGCCTTTGTATCTGTCCTTTTGTTTAATTTTCCTTGTTTCCTATGTCTGCCCATTGGCTAAACTGAGTCATCTTTACCTTTGAACATCTCAATATCATAGGGCCTTGAGAGTATACGAGTCAAGTTGATGGCAGTAATTGTCCCATTAATACTCTTAAAGGGTCTTTACACTTAGCATATTACAACTCTTTTATTGTCATGTTATTGCATCATTGGGTGTATAATCATTTATTTATTGTATCAGGTTAGATTGCATCTAGGGTTTCCTTTGAATTTTGAATTTTTACATCTTTTGTGTGATCATTTGCAAGTCAAGAAACCTGAAAAAATGTGTTTGCTAACCCTTCTCTTTAATTTTCATCATTGAAAAAAATGAAACATTGTATAGGAAAATAACCTTCCCCTTAATTTAATCTAGGCTAATGAAATGAAATGCATGCAACTCAGCATAAATTAACTTAGATTAATTAATGTGACAATTGGGACTTAGATAATTGAACAATTTATGTAATTTTAGGAATGTAAATGCAAGGGGTTTAAGATGCTTCGCTCTAGGACCAATGTGGATGAATAAGTTTGATGTTGCAATATAATTATCCTTGTCTTGGGATTAGAAAAGAATATTTCCCATTTTCACTTTCCCCCAAAACTGTCACAACTGGTCAACTTTGCTATGGGCTGAGATTTTGGTCCAAGATCATTTTTATGGGCATGAACATGTCTTGGGATGCATGGATCTAAACTATGCAATTGCACACTTGTAGGGAAGGTTATGGTGTCCTTAGTGTGACCCTTAGTACATGATATGCATGTAAGCACATGATAAGATAGGGGAGGGCATAATGCATAATGCCCCTAATGCAATGATATGGCTCTTAGAACATGTTTAGGCATGTGAGTGCAATAATATAATATGTGCTCATGAGAGTATATGTCAAAAGGATTTCCCCTCACAAGTAGGATATTGTAATGAGGCACAAATAGTGTAATGAACATAAGCAAGATTATAAGCAATATAAAACCACCCAAGTGCTAAGGTAGGATGGGCCTTAGTGGCTAGATAAACATGAGGTGATAATTAAAAATAGAAAATCATGTCAATAGATAGGCACATAGGTGCAAATATGAGTTAGGTGTAATGATGAAAGTACATTTAAATTCATTTTCCCCCAATACAGGTAAGATGGCATAGTGAAGACTAGGAATGATTTGAGGCGAATAAAGATGATGGTCAATTAGTAGTTATCCCCTATGTATTGTGATCAATTGTAGTAATGTTGGAGATGCATAATATCTATTATCTTTCTCTAGTTTTTCATTGGGAGTGGATAGGCCAAAGGTATTTATGTCAAATTAAGATGTGATAATGAAAGGTTCTATCCAATTAGATCAAAATTTTCCACAAAATTATTTCTTGTCACTTAGATTATTAAAGTTTTCTCAAAGTACCAAATCACCTAATTAGAAATATTGTATTATCCATTTGTTATATGTTTTCTTTAGTTGTCTTTGGCATGTATGTAAGTTATCTGATGTGCTTACTCTTTATTAAGTCTCAAACTTATGTAAACAATGTTCTTGGTATGTATAATCATCAATAATGTTGCAAAGGGAGACACATATAAATAGAATTTCAAACTCAAGGGGAAGATGGCCTCTATACCATATACCAAAGAGTAAAGTGTAAATCTTGTTGAAGTATGAATGCTTGTGTGATATGACCATAATACAGGTATATGTTTGTATACCATTTTGTATAATGTTTTGTAATTATTTTTCAAGATTTGTTCAATTGTTTTATCTATAGCTTTAGTTTGTTTGTTACTTTGTGGCTAATATGGTGTGGGGAATATTCATTGTATATAGAATGTTTCTTAGAATACCTTTACCTCTTTGTTCTTGATGATGTTCCAAATGGAAAACCAAATCTAGAGATAAGATCATCCATTATTAAATGGTAGGTATCAATTATTGTTGGGGCTTTAAGAGGTATGACTTTGACCCATTTCCTAAAATAATAAATAGTGGTGATGATAAAGGTGCGTCCTTCAGATGAAATTGGTTGCAATTTTACTTGTCAAGTTGATTACCCTAGTAGAGAACGGCCATGGGTGATGTATAGGGGTGAATCTTGTGGAAAATGCATGATTTAATTTACTATATTTTTGTAATGTTGCACGCTTTTGCACAAAGTCATGGGAATCTTTTTTTGAAGTTGCTTCTAGTAATAGCTCATGTGTAATATCATTTGAACAAGTGACTTGATGCTAATTTAACATTCATATGTATCATATAAGGTCTTAACTTTAGAGTAGAAGACCATGACCAAACATAACTTTTTATGGGTGTATATAGTATCTCATAATCCAAGGTGTATCAACTATAATAAAGCACACACTCCTCTCAATTTTCATCATTTTGTGCCAAAATACCCCCAATGGTATGCTTAGTGGCTGATATATATAGCAACAAGGGTTTTCCATGGATGACGAGCATGGGAATTGGTGGGTTTAACAAGTATTATTTCATGTCCTCAAAACACCTTTTTGACAATTTTCATTCCATTAAAATTTGACATCTTTCTTTAAGAGTTTGGTGAATGGTAGTGTTTTGCTTGCTATTTGTGCAATAAATTTGTCTAATCACTTGAATCTTCCCTTGGAAACTATGAATTTGCAAGAAGTTTCTCAAAGGAGGCCCATAATCCAACAAGGTGTGACTAATATAACAAACCACATGCTTCTCTCTTTTTTTTCATCAATTTGTGCCAAAAGGTCCTCAATGGAAAACTTAATGGCTGATACATATGGAAATAGGGGATTTCCATAAATGATGAGCATAAGATCCAGTGGATTTAATGAGCATTGGTTCACGTTCTCTAACCTTACAATGATTATCATTCCATTCATATTTGATGTCTTCCTTCAAGAGTTTGGTGAATGGTAATGTTTTGTTTGCTACTTGTGCAATGAATTGTCTAATCATTTGAACATTCCCTTGGATAATACTAGGCTATGATAGGTTTTTAGAGGAGGAATGTTGATGTTAGCATTACTATCTTTAGAATCCACTTGAGTGCCTCACTGAGAGACAATAAAATATAGTAACCAGTCACTATCAACTCTGAATATGCATTTCTTAGGATTCAATCTAACTTTGTACTGGTGTAGTTGTTTGAAGATTCTTCTCATGTATTGAACACAAGTGATTTGTTTCTTATATTTTCTAGGGATTTCATCCATATAATCTTCTAAAATTCCATGCATTGAGTCATGGAGGATTAATGTCATGGTCCTTTGGCGAGTAACTCCAACATTGTTCAATCCAAAGGGAATGCCAAGATAACAAAATGTTCCCCATGGTGTACTAAAATATTTTTTATGTTGAGCCTGATGGTTTATAAAGACTTGATTATATAACCTAAGAACCCATCCATAAAACATAACATTTCATATCCAATGGAAAAATCTACGATCATGTTGACATTTGATAGAGGAAAACCATTTTTAGATGAGGCTTTGTTTAAGTCTCTAAAGTTGGTGCAAATATGAATACAACCATCGAGTTTCCCACAAGTACCATGTTGGATGTCCAAGGTGAATGAGCATTTTGTTTTATGATTCTTTCTTTTAGCATTGTCTCTAATTCTTCTTTAACCATTAAAGTGACCTCTGGTTGCATTTTTCTAATCTTTAGTTCAGTTGATTTGGCATCAGTTTTTAATAGAACAATTTACACATTACAATATTTCTAGAAATGCTTAACATATGTAGATATAACCATGCAAAAATATTACCAAAGTATTTTAGTAGTATGGAGTATGGACATATTACAATGTTCATATTTATTTAAGCAATCTCCCATTTTTAGGATCTTTCTTTTTTGTCTTTTGCATCCATCTCAATGTTGAGAGTGCCACCAACTATAAGTGTGTTATGTTATGATATTCGATGAATGTTTTGGTCGGAAGGTGTCAAGATCATTGCCTAATGAAGGAGTGTCTTTCTGAAAATATGAAGAAATTTCAAAGACGTGGGAAGCCTATATCATGATGAAATGTAGGCAAACCATCATACCCCTAAGTATTTTGCAAGAGCTGCATCATCTGTAAAAGTGTTGAAAGGAGAGATAGTATCCATACAACCCTCATAGATCAATTTAGGATAAACCAGAGGTAGGTAGATATCACTACTAATGGTGCTTGAATAACCTATTCCCTTAGTATTATTCATTTTAGGTATTTTGATGGGTTTGACATTGCCTTGATTCAAACCTAATCATCTTCCATTGTAGCAAAGCTTTTGTAAAATTTCATATCCATTGTCATAATGACCAACTAATTTAGATGAAGATAAGCGATATTTGGAACAAAGGCTAGTTTTAGATCCATGGGAAGTATCTCCTTCATTAGAGTGATTTCCCCCTTGAGAATCAAAGGTGACTCATCATGAAAATTGAGAGGTATGGTAAAAGGTGAAGAAGTTTGGTTCTTATCTTTATATCTCTTATGATTTTTCAAATTGAAACCAGAGAACCCTAATCATCCTCTAGATTGGTGTGATGTATACGTGGGCTGTCAAAGGTTGTCAAAGGTATTGTGGGTGTGAAAATTTGACTTGGAGATATCAAAGTTTATCTTCCTCAACTATTTGACAAAATTGATATGGGTTATCATCTACTTTTACTGCACATGTTTTGTTGTTAAGCATGAACTTGAGATTACAATGAAGTGTAGATGGAATATCAACCCTTGCATGTATCCATGAACACCCTAAAAAAATGTTTTATTTTAGCTCTATTCATCATATGGAAAGTTGTTTTAAATCTAATGACCCATAAAGTGATAGGAAAAATGATAGAACCTAGGGATTCTTGTACACATTATCAAACCCTTGAATGACTACTTTTGATTTAGAGAGCGTGATGTGGGAAAAAGGGATCTAGGGTCTAAATTATATTTTCTCCTATATCACATGGGGAAGGAACCAACAATGATCACAAACACACACCCGACTACTAACCTCAATGGAAGAGCTAGAATGGTGGACTGGGATTTTGAATCTTTCTTGAGGGAGATTGATATTGATTGACCAATTAATGATTAACTTAATTTGATAACACAAATATGTACCTAGGTCAAATATGAAGCTACAACAAAGTGATGTAATTATAGAGAAATGCAAAACTTAAACACAAAAATGAATTACGAGACAAAAGAGTGTAGAGACAAAGGAGCCTGACATATGAATTTGGGCTCAAACTGGTTGGACAGGGGCACTAGCACCCTAGTCCTGGAAGTGTAGATCTTAGGAATAAAAAACTAGATCTTAGACGGCCATAGTTTGTAGGTTCTTCCTTTCTGGACTCAACTTCGAAACTTTGTTGATAATTAATTTCACTTGCCCTAATTTGTTGAGGTAGAAGGCTTGAATGCTTGATCTTGCAATTAGGTCTTCAATCCTTTCCCAAATCCACTTTAGATCTGTCATCAAGACACAAGAGGAGAGAAAAGGTTGTGCCATATAGGGGCTTGTCCAAGTCAAACCCTGTTTTGGTATTTCTACCTCTGCAATGGTTATGATGTAAAAGAGTGCTTACCCTCAGTCAGGAAGATGCAAATTGATAAAAGAATGATAAATTAACAAGTGTTGCAACTTACTACCCATATCTACTTTCCTTGATGGCCCGAAGTCATTGTACTCATCTCATGCAAGGAGAATTGGTTGTTTGATTGAAAGTCCTACAAGTTTTAGCACTCATAAAACAAATGAACATAAAACATATACAAACTCACATGAAAACTTGATGTATTGCAAATATGAATCTTGATTGATAATAAGTGTTGTAAATTTTTCTTATTTCGATTTGGACTGCTTTTTAGGATGTTCAATTTCTCAATTAGCTCCCTAGGATTGCAATAGGTTTTCAAATGGTGAAACAAACTTGTATTTATATGCAATTATTCATTTTCCCTCAAAATTAATTATCAAAAGCTGAAAAATCAATTTAAATTTATAAATGTTAAAATGCAAACAATAATATATTTAAATTGGGGCCAAATAGGCTGGATAGGGGCACTAGTGCCCCATTCTAGAACTATTTTAGGTATTTAAGTTTCTGTAAATAAATATTAAGTGTTAATTCCCAATTTAATTTTGATCGCCTGAAATCAACCACAAAACAGGCAATTTAAGAGCACAATTAGGTCCAAGCAAAGAGGGGGGAGCTAAACCTAGTATGAAATTGTTAGGGGTGGAAATTTATGATGCTATAGAGAGATTAGAGTAATTAACTTGGATTGTAATTCTTACTACAAAATTTCAATTTGTATCTAGTGTCCACTAATTGTAGTTTAGTTCTAATGTTCCCATATCGAATCATGTATGATGGCCTATATTCCTTAATCACATGTGGAGGTGGTAGCTCATGGAGTGTAAATGAATTTAAATTTTGTCTTGAAGTTAGATATCAATATTTGTTGCAAGTATGAAGGTGTTGTCATTGATGTCAACAAGCCTGTGTTGTCATTAGTGATAGTTTGACAGTTGTGCAGAGAGATTGTTTCTTTCATTAGTTGCATTATGTTTTCATTAGTTAAGTTGTTGATGTTAAACTTTGATTTTTCTTTGATAAGCTTATGTTTATGGTTTAAATGTCGAGGATATTGAGAAAATTGATAAAATAAGGAAACATGGTGTTGCAAAAATGTTTTGTTTTGCAGAGGTGTTCTTGTTTTGCTTCACATTTCTTCTGGGTTGAAGATCTACTTGTGTGGTTTGGATATGATATTTAGAGGTGTTTAGAGTTTCTATATCCAAATTTGGCTTCTAGATTGATGATCATAGGAAGTTTTTTTCACCAATGTGTGAATTGGTTTTGTAGTGTTGCTTATAGAGGTGTTTGGGAGAAATGTATTTGCTCCGCATTTCACCCTAGTTGGTTCTTAAGGTCTTGCAATTTTGAAGGTATGTTGGTGGTGTTGATCTCTTGCATGTGTCAAGAGGATTTGTGGTTTGGTACTCTAGAAGTTGGATTTTAGATTTGCAATGTTTAGTAGTATAGTTTGAGTGTACTGGGCGTGTACATTTTGAAGGTGTGATTGGTTGCGAAGGAGTTTGATGGATTTCAAAAGGATAGAGGAATATTCTAGATCGTGTTAAAGCATGGTATGTGGTTTGTAAGTCATTCTTGGATTTGGGGAATCATGTAATTCAACATTTAATGGTGTTTGTACGGGTAATAACTGACCTAGTGTTTACACTACATTCAAAGATGTTTGAATATTAATGAAGGTGTAGTGTGGTGTGTGAGAGTTGATTTGGGTCCTAGCTAAGTTTTATATTGGTCCACTTTCGTTCCTATCCACCATGGGAATGTTTAGTGCTAACCTAATTTAATTTTTTAAAGAGTAAGGAGAGTGTAGCCGACTTGAAGATGTTTTTCAACTTGTGGATGATATAAAAGCAATGTGAATTGAAGCGAGGTGAAGTGTGGAATAGATTTGAGCATTTTTTTTCCAACATTTCCAATCTGTTCTTTCTTGTACGGCCTGGTATGACCTTATATCAAGGAATATAATAGATGGATGGAAATATATTTGTTTCTAGTTTACAATTCCTTTTTGTTTCATTAAATTTCATTGAGTTTTGTGTGAGATATGGCCATTTTGGTGAAGGCTTCCCTATTCTAACAATGTTTTCCAGAATTTGCAATTTGAAAATGTGATAGTATGACCATGTATGGTACAATATTGGGATGAAACCAATTGGAATTGATGAATATATGTTTCTATCCCTCAATAAAAAAATTTTGGATCATTTTCATGGAGATTTGAATAAGTTATGACCATTTTTGTGAGGACAAGTCTGAACCCTAACTAGGGTTCCCAATTTTGGAAAATATGCCATAACTTTCTTTTCCACCTTCGATCTTGATGAAAATTGGAGGAAAAGTCTGTAATTATGTTATCTTCAATCCCACTAAAGTGATTGGCTTCATTATTTGTTTTGTGAAATTTATTCTTGACAGCCCATTTTCATTTCCTCATTAGAATAGTCATAAAACCCTCCATGATGATTGTTTGATAAGTTCTTTGCATTATCTCATGAATTCTGATCTAACAGTTGTTCTATCATGTTGTTGAAAGTTATTGCAGGCCAAGGATACAATGAACAAGTCATTCCTTGTGTTGATTGAGTGATGGGGTTTGTGTGTGCCTTGTGAAAAGAAACCATAAGTTGGGAACATTGTATTACACAAGTTTGAGTCCTGAAAGTTTGAGAACCTTTATGTCATGTTGAAACAAGTCTAAGACAATCAAGAGCCTTATTTTTACTTTGGTTTCTTCCTTGTTAGTGATGTTGGTCATTTGCATTTTTTAGTACAAACCATTGTCTGAATGAGGCCATTGTTGTGTGGTGTATTGATGGAAACAAGTGTTTGGTTCAAGAGGGTTTGTGAGTCACAAAATGTGTTGGAAAGTATTGAAACATTATTGTCCATTGTTCCATTATTTCTATGCCTCTTGATGTGTTTCCCATTCTTGAATGCTCATTAGGCTGTGTCCTAAATAGTAACAAGGTGTACTAAAGTGTTTGAGTTGTTGCATCCAATGAAACCATGGAGTGAGTATGTATTGGTACTGTCATATTGAGAAAGTGTCTACCCCTGCTCTGCATCAATACAAGTGTTTGTAGGCAAATTAGTTTTTAGGAAAATTCATCTATGTCTAGGAGTTGTTATAGGAGCTATCCTATAATATAAGATATGCAACTCCTATAAATATTTAATATATATTTAACAAAATGAACTCAAGAATAGGTGGACCTTCTATTGAAGGTACAAAATGGCATGCCTTCAATCAAGGGTCCTTTGATCAAAGGTGTGTTTTTAAAACTTACATTCATGCTTGAAAATTTACTCTTGCCAAAAGTGAGACACACTTCTGTGATTTCACCCATGTACATAAATTTATTGCCTGAATGATAGCAACCGGTTTGAACCAAAAACAACTTACAAGAACATGTGACTGATCACAACAACCAATACTCAAGAAATTGGTTTGATTGATTATGCAAACTATACACTAGGGCGACAACAAAATCTGCAAATTAACAAACTCACTCTTTTTGAATCATATCAACATTCAACGAGTAACCAACATCAATGAAAGGAAGCATGTTTTCTCATTTCCTTGTTAGCAAGAAGTGACCAACAATTAAAACATAGGATCAGCATATTTAAAGCACTCAACCATTACAAACTTTAGCGAATCTTCTCTTGTATGAGGGATGTCTTCCTTTGTTCCTTGCTTAACACAAACTCCTTTCTCTTGCAAGAACATAGAATACAAAAGGAACCACACCAAACAACAAGAAATAGAGTTTCAAATTGCATTTTATTCATGAGAAAAAATTAATTACACAGGGCGAGCATTTATCATTTGTTTTCATTACACGAGTTATAAATAAACACTCCACATGTTACAGTGACAACTAACAACAATCAACAGTGGTGAACACCAATGAAATTCGATTCAAAGTTTTGCAGTTTCATATAAAAAATTAAGCAACCTGGATGTCCCTACCTCCTACACCACAGACCCTTCCACACAATCTTTCCCCTGATCCCACCGCTCACTTCCAACTTCCTCTTCCACAAGGCTCGATCTCCAAATTGATGACAACCACCATTGGAACAAACTCGATCTATTTTTTTTAGCAGCAAACGTCTCCACCCAACTTAGTCAATCCTTGTTTCTGTTGTGCTTAACCATTCCTAATTGCACTGTCTATTCCTTTTAGATCGATGCAACTACCAAAAACATCTCTCTGCTACCAAAATGGAAGTTTGATACATACAAAACAAAGAAGGTTCGCTGCCATACTTAAGTGCCACCTATCACAAGAAATACACAAACAAAAATTGAAAATAAAAACAAAAAAACAAAACTCAAACAGTGAAACATGCGCTACATTAGGCTCCCTGAGGGAGTTGATTGTGAGCGTAGCTCATGCATAGGCAGAAAAGTATGCTTTATTCCATCCTTTTCAAAGGTATATGTGTTACTCCTCCCTTCATGTACAACCTTCTGATCAAATTTCCAAGGCCTGCCAAGCAATATATGACACACGTCCATACGAATAATGTCACAAATCATGCTATCCTTATAACTATCAATCTAAATTTCTACTAAAGCCTGTTCATCTACCAACAATTGATGCCCTTTCTAAAGCCAAGAAACTTTATAAGGAGTAGGGTGTTTAGTTCTCTTAAGTCCTATCTTATCCACCATTTCTACAACCACTAAATTATTCGTACTACCACTGTTAATAATTAATTTACAACACTTACCTTGAGCTTCGCACTTTGTTTTGAATAGAGCCTTCCTTTGTATCAGTTCATGAATCTCCTTTGGCAATTTCAACAACACTCTTTTGAACAAAAGAGATTCTCCTAACTCAGGTTCTTCCTTTCTTGGAGAAATTGATCCTGCACTCTCTTAATATGCTTGCACCACCTGATTCCTCCTTTCAGGCCTCATGCAACCTCCTTGGGAAGATTATGGACACTCCCAACTCTTGTGACTTGCATATTGATTGCATTTAAAACATTTACCCGCAAATCCTCTACCTCTTCCCTGATAACCATCGCTTCTAACAGATATTTCTCCCCTATCCTAATAACCTCCTTTTTTCTTACTTGACTTGTCCTCTGGAGCTACTTGCCTCTACATCTTAATGGTGTTGTTGTCCTTTTTCAACATAGCCTCATCCTCTACCTCGACCTTGTTGATTCCTCCTCCTTATCAGCTTCTCCTCTGCCTTAATGGAAAATTGGTAGGCTTCCTCCAAAGTTCTTGGTGACACTAAACTCAACTCGTCTTGCAAACTATATCTCAACCCATTCAGATACCTTGCTACCTTTTCCAAATCTTCTTCGCTGTGACCTGATTGAATCACCAATTTGTAGAACTCTTCCATGTATTCCTTGACTGGCATATCTTTCTTCTTCAGATTCTTCAATCTTATGAAAAGATTAGTTTGATAATATTTCAAAAGAAACTTCATCTTCAACTTAGCAACCATTTGATCCCATGAGGTAATCTTTTCCTTGTTCTTCTTATGTCTCTCAGATTGGACATAGTCCCACCACATAGCAATGTGGCCCTTGAGTCGTGTGTAGGCGAATTTCACTTTTCTTTCCTCTACAACTCCTTCATACTCAAAATACTTATCCAAGTCAATATTCCAATCTACAAGGTCTTCTCCATTTAGACTTCCTGAATACGTTGGAACCTCGATTCTTGGCTTGGCTCCCATCATCACAACTCTAATCAATCTTTCTTCCACTCCTTTAGGTTCTTCTTGATCTTCGTCTCCAACTTGTGGTTGCTCTTCTTCATCAATTTCACTGGTATCATCCTCTGGTGTTCCTCTTCATTGTGCCTTCTCCATGGCATCCATTCATGTAGTCAAGTTATGCAAAAATTCAAGGACTCCATCATCATGTCCTCTTTTTCCTCTTCCTCAAGCACCTCTGCCTCTCGTTGCTCTTAATGGAATTCTTCTGACTCCTCAATAGCCCCAAATCTTTGGACTCTGATACCAAACTTGATAGAAACTAGTACCAAAAACAACTTACAAGAACATGTGACTAATCACAACAACCAATACTCAAGAAATTGGTTTGATTGATTATGCAAACTATTCACCAGGGTGACAACACAATCTGCAAATTAATGAACTCACTTTTTTTGAAGCGCATCAACATTCAACGGGTAACCAACATCAATGAAAGAAAGCATGTTTTCTCATTTCCCTGTTAGCAAGAAGTGACCCACAATACAAACATAGGATCAACGTATTTAAAATACTCAGCCATTACAAACTTTAGTGAATCTTCTCTTGTATGAGGTACGTTTTCCTCTGTTATTTGCTTAACACAAACTCCTTTCTCTTGCAAGAACATAAAATACAAAGGGAACAACACCAAACGACAAGAAACGGAGTTTCAAATTGCATTTATTCATGAGCAAAAGTCGATTACACAGGGATGAGCATTTATCATTTGTTTTCATTACATAGGTTATAAATAAACACTACACATGTTACAACAAAAACTAGCAACAATCAACAATGGTGAACAACAATGGAATTCGATTCAAATGTTTACAATTTCATACAAAAACTCAAGCAGCTTGGATGTCCCTCCCTCCTACGCCACAAACCCTTCCACACAATCTTTTCCCTGCTCCCACCGCCCACTCCCCACTTCCTCTTCCACAAGGCTTGATCTCCAAATTGATGACAACCACTGTTGGAACAAACTCGATCTATTTCTTTTTAGCAGCAAACGTCTCCACCCAACTTAGTCAATCCTTATTTTTGTTGTGCTTAACCATTCCTAACTACCCTGCCTATTCCTTTCTTGATCGATGCAACTACCAAAAACATCTCTCTGCTACCAAAATTGAAGTTTGATACATACAAAAAGGTTTGCCACCATATTTTAAGTGTCACCTGTCATAGGAAATACACAAACAAAAATTGAAAATTAAAAAACCAAAACTTGAACCGTGAAACATGCCCCTGCATCACTGAATTTTTATAGTATAACAAAAAAATGTTTATTTTCTCTCTTATGATCTCCATACCCAACATATATCGAGTAGCCCTAAGTCTATTGTAAATTATGTTAAATTTTATGACTTCAAGTCACAAATCATATCCACACAATTTCAAGAAAATAACATATCATCAACATATGATGAAATAATAAGGAATTGGTCATCACCCATCTTATGATAGATTCAATGATCTCATTTGGATCTTGGAAATCCAAAACCCAATAAAAAGAAGCAAACTTCTGGTACCACATCCTAAGAGACTTTTGAGGCCATACAAAGAATTTTTTAACTTACAAACCATATAGTCTTTACCATATTCCACATAGTGCTCTAGTGTCATGTAGATCTCTTCATCTATATTATCATGAAGTAATTTTTTCTTCACATTCATTTTTTCAATATCAAGGTCAAAGGTTGTTGCAAAGATAATAAGAACCTAATCGATTTCAACTTATTAACTAGAGGAAAATCTCACCATAATCAATTCCATCAACCTAGGAATATCCCTTCATAGTCATTCTATCCTTGTACTTCTCAACATGTCCATCAAAATCAATCTTCCTTTTGAACACCCATTTACAACCAATGGGTTCCTAATCATCAAGAAAAGGTATTAAGTCCCATATTTGACTTATCTTCAATGCAACCACCTCATCCATATCCACTCTATAGGACTTGGAATCATCCATACTCAATGCCTCCATGGTTCTAGGCTCATCTATATTAGTAATCAAAGAAAAAATACATCTCCAGTCAAGAGGAGTATTCTTGTCTAGTTATTTTCTATGTTGAATGGGTCTCCTCAAGGGTTGAGGATGAGGTTTTACATCCTTTTTAGAACTATCTAAACTATCCAAGCTCCCCTCCTCTTCAAGTCATTCATGAAATTTTGGTTTAACTTTCTTAGTCTTAGGGGCTAGTTAAACCACATATTTCTTCTTGTCCTCTCCTTATCCAGCTGCACTAAGCATACTTCTAGCCCTCTCCATCAATGTCTTATTCATTCATTTTGTAGCTCTATTATGATAGGGGATATACATAGTTGTATTATATCTCTTCATCCCATGCTTCTTATAAAATTATCAAAAAATTTGAACAAAACTCAACACCACTATTAGCTCCCAAGACCTTAATCTTCCAACCAAACTAATTTTATACAAAATCCTTAAACTCTCTAAAACCACTTCAAATTTGTACTTCTAAGGAAATAATCCCATGTCCTAGAGTAGTCATCTATGAAAGATACACAATATGTATATTTTGAAATCAAATAAACATTAACAAGACCAAAAGATTCAAAATGATTAGATTCAACACTCAATCATATTTGTTAGTATTCAAAAAAACATAAAAAAATATTTTATTTTCTCTTATTTGTAATGTTCATAGAAGTCAAACTCAAAACCACAACCATTCAAACCCTATACAATATTTTTTTATTTTTTAGGAATTCCTAATACTCTTCTCAACTATGTGGCCCATATTATATTCTTTATAAGTAACTTGGTTTTTGAAGCAAGAACACCCTTAGGTACCCTAGAATAATGACCATCAAAAATATATGCAACACTCTTTGTTGTTGGTTTCAGTGGTAAGAGTGTATAATCTACATATCTCTTCACTATGGGAATAAAAGAACTATTGTACTAAATTGTGGGTCATCTCACAATATCATGTCCCATTTTTTGGTCAAAGTAGGACATTGAAATCAACATTTTTCACCAAATTTTCACTTTATGAAACCTATAACAACTAAACCATAAAAAATTTGGAGATGGTGTGAACTAGTTATTTGTGAGGATTTGTGTAGATTCTAAGTATATACATTTAATAAAAAT
The DNA here is from genome assembly GCA_007258455.2 of Sequoia sempervirens. NCBI lineage: Eukaryota > Viridiplantae > Streptophyta > Pinopsida > Cupressales > Cupressaceae > Sequoia > Sequoia sempervirens. Next base: position 106,401 of record VDFB02357494.1, on the reverse strand, counting down.
AGAAATAAACTATGAATGTTGTTACGTAACTTTTAATAACTTATTTTTTATAGTAAACATTTTAAATCAGTGATGTTTATATCGTCACACATAATTCTTTTATTGAAAGGATAAAATTCTGATTTTTAAAATTTACATTTGTAACATCAATATCTAGTGCATAATTTTTTATTACATTTTTTTTTTTTAAATTAAATTTTGAAGTCAAAGTAATTATAAGATGGATGTAGGTGTATGTCATCATACATAAGTTGTTTTGTATGTATTGAAATTATTATTATTTTTTTGGCTAAAACAAGAACATCAATACCTAGTGCATACATATTTTTAGAAAAAAATTCTCTATTTTTCCATGTGTGTGAAACAAATATCTTGATGTTTGGTGAAAAACCTACATTCACAAGAAATAAAATATAAATATAATAATAAAATTAAAAATATTCAAAATTATACTTTTTGGAAAGCTTATAATAATAGCTACATACTTACAAAACATAATTTCTAAATGACTTTATTTGATACCTCAAAAGGTAAATAAAAAGTGATTTTTTGTTAGTATTTTGATAGGTGCAAAGAAGACTCCATTGTGGGTATGATTTAAGACTAGAGGGGTTCTATCTAAGGGGTTTGATCTAACGGGTTCTTATCTAAACCTCTTCAATTAAAACCCTTTAGATAGACCCACAAAAAAATCAGGAAGTCCTAAGTTTGGGACCCATTATTATGGGATGACCCTTGTGCATGCATCAACCTTAAATAGGGTGCCCGCATGAACACCCCTAGGGATCACCATTACTTCTCACATCATCTTACACCATCAACAAAAGAAAACAACTTGTACACCCACATCATTAAGCTTTCTGACTAAAATTAGATTCCATGTCAAACTAGGGATATCCCATATATTATTGATCCTCTTCACATGTCTATTAGGGAATTCTTTCAAGAATATTATATGAAAACAATCTTCAAGTGAAATTCATCTCTAAGGTACGACTTCCCACCATCATATTCTTCATACTTTGAAAACCAACCCTACTATAAGTTCATGTGGAAGGAATCCCTATTGTCTATCAATTATACATATTTTGTTGCATGTGTTGCAAAGGTTGTAAAAAAAGAATCACCATCATCTAGATAATTTTTGGACTCATTGTCTAAATAATTATTCTTCTTTTTTCTTCTCCTTGTAATCTCTTCTAAAATGCCTAGGCTTTACATGGTTCTAACACATAGCCTTAGTCTAGGAGATTTAGATCTCCCATGAGATTTGGATATAGACTTGTCTTTCTTCTTTCATTCTTGTTTTGATCTTCAACAAATATCTAGAGCCTCATCCATCTTGAGTTTAGATTACTAATCCCATTTTCCATTACCAAGTAATCCCACAAGTCTAGAAAAGAACATAACAAAGTCAAGTAGTGATCCCCCTCCTCCATCTTTACTCTAATGAAGTGTAACTAGGTACACAATTACATTGAAAAAAATTAGATGCCTAACAACAAAACCACCATCCTCCCTCTTCAAGTGATATGGCTTCTTTCTTAGAAAACAATTATTTACTAGGTATTTAGCCTAATAATTCTCACCCAACTTCTTCCAAAGAGATTCAATAATGTCTTCTTCATGTACATTTAACAACCTGAAATCTTTTGAATAGAACCTAATGAGGCCCTTCACTTTTTCCATCCAATATATTTGAATCTTATTTTTTCATTGCAAATGGTTTAGATTAGGATACGACATTCCATATATCTCTATCAACAAGCATATCCTCCATCTTGAGCGTCCAAAACTCAAATTTGTATCCAAGAGCTTCTTGATTTCTATCCTCTATGTGCTTGCCATTTTTCCTGCAGTAAGATCTTCCACACAAGCATCTGCTTAATTCAAGATTAGTACAAAAAAACGCTTGTCCCTAACAACTAGAATTTAAGATTATTAGGTTTTGATACCAAATGAAAGGAAAGAAAGGTTTGGAATATATTTTTCTACATTAATCAATGAGAGGAGATATGTGCAAATAAATTAAATCTTTGTAGTTACAAGGGAAAACACAACCAAAATAAAATACCATAGCATAGTGATTATGTGGAGAAGATTATTTTGGGAGGAAAATCCCACTCCAAAGCAACTCAATGTATTATTGAGTAATCAATGTTTACAATACACTTGCAAAGTTTAAGCCTTTACATGGGCATCGCCAAAAAAAGATCCAGAGTAATTCTAGCAACATAACAATACCCACATAACTCATTATGTTAACCTCCATCTCAAGCACCCATTAAATAGGAGAAACAATACATGAAATCATCAAATGGTAATTAAGAAACCATGAGCTAAAACTACTAAAAATGTGGTGCCCAAATCCCTTGTTAAATATCCAACACCTAATTCACAACATTAATCTATTAAGTTAAAAATAACATTTTCCTTCCACCTACAATAAGCTCGCAATGATCCACTCACCAACTTGGGCACTCTATTTTTTTTCATTATCTCCATTTAAAGATGCCTTATGACATGACATAACACATGTCATAAGTTGGTCAACGAGTGTAACTCCCTCTTACAACTCTCTTGTGCATCATAAATGTTCTTATATTTCCTATGTGGGAGGCCATAACTTTTTATCCAAGAAGTAGATTGGGCTTGAATTTTTTAAATTGTAGATCTTGAAGAGATCTACGTCCATATAAATAGGAAACCAATTATGACCCATCTAAATAAAATTCAAGATAAATAGGTCACCTCTATAGCCCAAAAATTATATTTTGTATTCTTGCCATTAAGATACAAGCTTGAGACATCTTTCATGATAGTAACCAAAAAAATGATTGTTGCATTATTCTTTTATCTTCTAGGTGTTTTGAGAACCACTCAAATTCAATTTTAAGGAGATTTAATTTTAAATTTTAGTTTAAACACATTTCCATTCAAATTTGGGTGCCTTGCACGTGAAAGATTCCTTTTGTTTGGAAAGTCCGAGTTGGCCAAGTGTGGTACCATAATTACTTACCATTTGCATGATTCCCTCCTTGTTCATGTTTAGTTCCTCAATCCATGCACCTAGTTTAATTTAGTTCAATTCCCTTTTGTATGTCCAATTAACCTTTAGTGAACTTGCTTTTTGAACGTGGATGTTTATTAATCTCATGCATTTTTGGACTTATTTTAGCTTAGGATCAAATGTTGAGTTTATTTTTCCATGATTAAGTGGACATCATAATTGATAGTTGCAACTAAGCATTCAACACTTTTTCTCATATTTTCACATGTTAGGTGGTTTCATATCTTAGGGGTTTTATAGAAGGCAAGTGGATGTGATTTGTACGGGTAGCTCTTCCATTATTATTTATAGGTTGAAGGTATTATAGAAAAACATTTGTGGGTTCTAAGGCTCGAGATAATGAAAATTATCAATTTTGCCGAATCTCTAATATAGTATTTATTTTTGTGATGTATTGAAATTTCTATTGTGTTGTTTCAGATTTGTACGATTGGATCCTATTTTAAAACTTAAATTTATCATTTTTTTACTTGTTTATTCTTCTCAAGTGTTTCCATCAATGTTTATGTAATTTTATTAGCTGAAAATTCAATAAATTTATCATTTTCCTAATCTTGTTAACCTATAATTTGGTGTAAAAGAAGTGATTGTTGTCATAAATTAAAAACCTACTAAAAACCAATAAAGAGAGGTGTTTTGACTGTGATTTTTTTTTTAATAAACCAACAAATTATTTCATTGAGGCCCAATGAGCATAATTATGGAATCTAATCTAGAAAGGGTCATAAAAAAGGACTAGTTTTGGGTACTTTTGGTTCTTAAGCTTCAACAAAGTGTAGGGGTTTTCAAAAATAATATAAAACAATTTTAAGACTATTGAGAACCTTTAAATTATTTTTATAAATTATTGTTGCAAGTTGAACGTACCTTATCCTTGTTTGCATCACTATGACTCTATTTTGGTAGTAGTGGACAAACTAATCAAAATTGCTCAATTTATTCCCAAAAATGTGAATTATGATGCACAAAATTTAGCAAAGAGATAGTGTGATTGGATGGTATTCTTGAAATCATATTTTTTGAGATAAACTATTAGATTCTAGATTTTGGGCTGCTTTGATGGAGTCATTTGGATCTAAACTAAACTTTAGCCCTTCTTACCTAGGGAAAATTAAACATACTAAGTAAATTAACCAAGTGTTCAAAGATATGCTTAGAATGTATGTGATGGATAAGGCCACCATATGGGAAGATTACTTTCACTTAGTGGAATTCATTTATAACAATAGATATCATGAATCATTGGAGACAATACCTTTTGAAGCTTTGTATGAAAGGAAATGATAGGCTCCTATTAGATGGGACGGTTTGAATAATTGGGTGGTTATTGAACCAAACTTGTTATTAGAATACGATAAACAAATCAAATTATCAAGGAAAGGTTCAATGAAGCTAATGACAAACAAAAAAGGTACAAAGATGTTAAAAGAACCCCTAGAGAGTTTCATATTGGAGAATAGGCTTGCTTCAGAGTTAGACCCAAGAAAAACTACATCAAATTTGGAAATGTACCTAATTGACCCCTCATTATGTTGGACCCTTTGAAGTCAAGAAATTTAGCCATGTGGCTTATTGCCCAACTCCTCTACCCTATCTTTGAATGCATAATGTTTTTTATGTTCCTTGCTTAAGTATGTAAATGACCCTTAACACATTACTAATCGATAGGCATCGTAGGTTGAAGACAAAGAAAAAATGTGCCTAGATCTAATGGAAATTTTGGAAAGGAGAATTCTCTAATTGAGAAACAAAAAAACATTGATCAAGTTAAAATTTTATCAGAATAGTATGCAAAATAAGGAGCTACTTAGGAAGATGAAGACATCCTCCACAATGAGCACCCTTGTCTATTTAAATAATGTTGGGTTGACATCATCTTAAGATGAAACATTATCATATCCCAAATTATTACTTCAAATACATAGATTTATTAACCAATCCCAATGTAATCTAGACATGGGGATTAATTATTATTGTCGGTCCTCTTGGATAAAAAAAAGTTTGTTTGAACTACATTTCACTAATTGATTATACTTAAATAGATGATATTTTTATTGTTATACATTTTATATTAGTACATGAAACATGTGTTATTGATTATTTATTTGTCGATGGTGTTTCAAGCATAAAGGGAAGGATGCAAAGTAGGAAGTACTTCAACTTAAGAAAACATTTAGCATCAAACATTGCCTATCATAGTTTTGATGTGTTTATTTAGATGTGTTGCATAAACTTAAAGATTGATTAAATAAATTAATAGAATTAATTAATCCCAAAACTATATATAACATGTGCAAAAAGAGAAATAGATGATTTTGGGTATTTCATAATTAGAATTATGAATAAATAAATAAATAAAGGCCTAAACCCTTGCATGATTAAAGAAATTGATTTACCAATGTAATAATTACATGAAATAAGTATTAGATATTAATTAGAATTAAAAAATTTAAAATGTGTGATTAAGTGGTTAAAAAAATAGGTTGGATGGAAATAAAAGAAGAAGTTTGAGTTAAATAAATTAACATGAAAATTTTAAACTAGTTTATACTCAAGAGTTGTAATCAAAGAAATTTTTGAGAAAAAAAAGGTAGTTTATTTGGATTAGTATTCATATTTAAACATTCTTTGTTTTTCGAAAGCTTTTTTTTTAAAAAGAAGTTAATACATGAAAGTAGTGTAAGGAGGAAAAGATTCAAGGTTCAGTAAAGTTTAATGCGAGCTTTTCAATGTATGATTTGAATCTTGTATGTATGTGTACTTTTGTTATTTTGTGCATAATTTTTTAATATTGAAAGAAAATATATTTGTTTGATTTGGATTTTGTGTGAGTTCATGGTAGAAAAAGAGGGAATTATATGACTTTCATTTGCATCTGCAGTTGCCAAGAAAAGGGTCTTTAAAAAGAGGCATAAGCAAGCTTGATGCTAAACTTGATATATATGCCCATAATGGTACAAAATGTTGAGTTTATGTTTTGAAAAGTTGTTAAAAAGATTGTGAAATTAGCACAATTAAGACACAAACTGTCTAGTCTTAGAGAAATTTTCCTTAATTTTGATAATTTGAATAAATTTAATGATATTGAAAAACATTTATCCACACAAAAAAATTATGAAATTCATAAAAGATGCAGCGCAAGTTTGTCAGGTACCTAAATAATGAATAAGGTCAACAAAGATGAAAAATATGGTGATTTGAACCCATCTTAAATACACATTAGGAGGGTATTCTCAAATCGATTAAAAATGTTGATTCGAACAACCCGTAAAAACAGAGCACTAAGGAGACTCTTTGAGACCATCTGTAGGTGACTAAAGGCATCGACAAAATATATTACAACAGCACAATCTTATGTACTGAAAATCAAAACGATTTTTATTCTCGAAACTTCAGTAAATTCATGGAATGGATAAGTCAAACCTGCCAACCTTTGTAAATGCATCTATTTATCACAATAAAGAATCAAACTACTTGATTTTGAATAGCCCATAAAAATAAGGAGCACTAAGGAGACTAACGACTAAAGGCATCTACAAAGAAATATTACAACAGTACAATGTTACTTTCTGAAAACAAAACTTATTTTATTCTCGAAACAAATGCAGAAGTCAAATCTGCCAACCTCTGTGAATGTATATGTTTATCATAAGTAAGAATCCAACAACTTAATCTACTGACCTTTGTGAATACATATGTTTGTCATGATCAATTTTCCGCCTACTTAATCTGCCGACCTTGGTGAATGCATATGTTTGTCATAATAAAGAATCCAACTGCTCTTGAATTTGCTCTAGTTTCTCATAAAATTCAAATAACTCTGTATACAAGAACTCTAAAGCAATTGACTTTTCACCAGAAGTTTGGTAACCCTGCAATACCCAAACAAGTAATTTGTGAGGTGACATCAAAGAAAATAAGATGATGCTTGAGAAAAATCATTTTTAAGACCCTAATGTGGAACACTGGCTAAACATAGAATCAAATTATTCTTTTTGAATAAAAGGATTAACACTACAATATTTCAAAAACGATATTGCTCCAATGTACAGGTTGGCCGTCAAAGCTCAATGTGTTTTTGCCATAGTTCTAAAACCTAATGAGTACTCGCCAGATGTGTGAGAACTAGTGAATTTTTTGACAGACAACTCACTGCAACTTGTGAGACAAATCTGCTGCAAAAACTCACAAGTTTCTGACAAATAACTCATCTGCAACTTGTGAGACAAGTCTGCCCGAGAACGCCCAAGTTCCTGGTGAATAATTCAGGAGTTTTTGCCTAAGATGATGCTTTTGAAATATCATTTTTAAGACCCTAATGTGGAACATTGGCTAAACATTGAATCAAATTATTCTTTTTGAATAAAAGGATTAACACTACAATATTTCAAAAACGATAATGCTCCAATGTACAAGTTGGCCGTCAAGCTCAATGAGTTTTCCCATAGTTCTAAACCCCAATGAGTACTCGCCAGATGTGTGAGAACTAGTGAAATTCTTTGACAGAAAAATAACTCACTGCAACTTGTGAGACAAATCTGCTGGAAAAACTCACGAGTTTCTGACAAATAACTCATCTGCAACTTGTGAGACAAGTCTGCCCGAAAGAATCCCAAGTTTCTGTTGAGTAATGTTGGAAACTATAATTTCTCCCAGTTTGCATGCACACATGAGGAGAGAAAAACACTAGTTTTGCATGAACAGTAGCTGTTGTAACTAGAAATGAACTTAAGATTGGTTAGGCTATGCATGAATTTATTTTCTTGATTAACTGTTAGTTACTTTTAGTTTATCATCTTCTAGAATTGTCTAAGACCTCTATATAATGAGGCAGATGTAATTGATTTAATTAGACAATAAAATTCATTTGGTGCTGTAGCACATTTGCATATATATTGTCTCCTCTGCCCACCATCAAAGTGGTATCAGAGCTAGGGTTATTAGTTGTGTTTGCAGATCGTGGGCAGACCCAGATCGTTGCATAAGATCGTCATGTTTGAAGATCAGAGCCAGATCGAGGTGAGTTGAAGATTGCAGATGCAAGTTCATGCAATCAACATTGTCAATCGCAGCAAAGTTTGAAGCCATTTTTATACAGATGAAAGTCGCATGTGTTCAGATCATCAAGGAAATTGAAATCTGAAGCCAAAGGTGTTGTTGCATGCCCACGGATATGAGATTGCAAAGTCGCAGTCAAAGAATAACAAAAGGTCATTGGAAGAGAATTGTTGTCCGAGTTATAAATGAGATTGCTGAATAAAGTCATCCCTCATAAAGTCGCTGATAAGAGAAGATTGCTGTTTTCAGAAGGAAATTGTTGTTTGCAAAGGCAAGGCCACAGCCAATAGGTGTGTTGAATTCACCAGACAAAGCTAAAGTTTTATTGCAGTTTTGTGTCGCCACTTGAATCAAGAAATTGCCAGTCAAAAGGGTGCATGGAGCGCAAAGTTGAAAGAAGGCCAATGAATGTCTAAGAAAGGCTGCAGAAATTGCAGCCGCCAAGCACAGTTAAATCGCTATCCAAGTTGCAGTAGATACGAGATCAAATGAGGAGTAGTTGTTTGATGAGATTCAAAGGAGTTTGTTAGCTGATCATCTAGTTTGCAACTTTTAGAAAAGCCATCGCTGTTATTTCAAAGGGGAAGTCTTAAGTTTTGGTGTCATGCAAGATCAGATCGCTGGTCAAAATAAAGTCAAGATTGCATATCGCATGAGATTAATTAAGCCGTTGCAATGCAAGTGAGTGCCCATTTCTACAATTGCCAGTTGCCAGTTGTTGAGTGAAGCCACAGCTTCAAAGAAAAGAATTTTATGTTGCCATGGTGCGAGCCAAGAAAAGGAGATCATAGCCAACCGTAGCCGGTCAAAAACTGGAGATTTTGTTTTTTTATTATTGCTGGTTATACCTTAGTGCCAAAGGTTTTCAAAGGGAGATTGTCGAAGTCCACCAAGGAGGAAAGAAAGATAAAGAATTGTTGTTGAAGACATGTCGGTGAAGTTGCCGATAAAGAGGATGCCGCCAACAAGAAGAGGCGAAGGTAGTGTTGCAAAACTGAAAAGAAAAGTCATAGTCCAAAAAGGAGTCGTAGCTCGTAGTAAGTCACAGCCATCAAAAGGCAGTTTGAGCAAGCCGTCAAGGAGACAATGAAGTTGCCAAGGTAGAGGAGCAATTGCTAAGAAGTCTGAATCCATTGAAGTGGGGAAAAGGTGGTAGCTAAGAGGAAAGAAGGTGCAGCTGAATAAGGGATCTGTAGATCGAAGCTGGAAGATCATTGTTGTCAAGTGAAAGGAGTTCGTAGTTAAAAGAGAAAAGTCATAAAAGATAGATACAGTCGTAGCTGTTGCAAGATTGAATTACAGAAGTGATAGAAATTGTGAAAGGAAGAGTGAAGGCACATGAAGCTGCCAAATGAAGAAATTGAAAGACTGCTGTAGTAGTTGGAGAGAAAGTTGAGGAAAGATCCACATATCTTGAAAATAGTTTGAAGAAGTCTGAAGACTTGGAAGACAAAATTTGGAATGATAAATGCTGAAGCATGTGGTCGAAATTAAGGGGGAGTGTTGGAAACTATAATTTCTCCCAGTTTGCATGCACGCAAGAGGAAAGAAAAACACTAGTTTTGCATGTTTTGCATGAACAGTAGCTGTTGTAACTACAAATGAACTTAAGATTAGTTAGGCTATTCTATAGTTTGCATGAATTTATTTTCTTGATTAACTGTTAGTTTCTTTTGGTTTATCATCTTCTAGAATTGTCTAAGACCTCTTATAATGAGGCGGATGTAACTGATTTAAATAGACAATAAAATTCATTTGGTGTTGTAGCACATTTGCACATATATTGTCTCCTCTGCCCAACATCAAAGAGTGGTATCAGAGCTAGGATTATAAGTGTTTTTGTTTTCAGATCGTGGGCAGAGCTAGGCCATGAAGGTTTTTCTTTTCATGCAAAAAGATCAGAGTCATAGGATCGCCCAACAAGGCCACACCCAAGGAAAAATAAGTGCAGTGATTAAGCTGTAGCAAAGGCAAGATGTTGGTTTGAAGAGATCATTGTCCAGCTGTTAAAAGGAAATTGTTGTCATTGTAAAGGACATTACTGTCAAGAAAATTCACAGCCATACGTGACTGTTTCGAGATCATTGTTTCATGGGTCGTCTATCCATGAAAGAAGCCATTGAAGGTGTCTGAAGCCACTGTAGAAGAAGTTGCTGATGAAAGAAGTTGTCGCTCCAAAGATTGAATGGTGATAAGGGTGATGACGACTTTCTCAACGATCTCAGATCTACATGCCTACAGGAAAAGTTGGAAAACTCGACTAGCCAAAAAACTCGCCAAGCCCAAAAATAACGAGTCTTTAAAAACTCTTAAAAAACTCAGCAACTTAAAATTGCTTAAATTTCATTAGAAACACATTTTTTTTGCAAAATTCAATGACAAGATGAATCCAATGAGTCCATAAATGATTACAAAAGTGTTTTCTGTTAAATTTGATTGATTTTGGTGCAAATTGAATACAAAATTGCACTCATGCGTAATCCTGATGGCTAAAAGCCTGATTAAGTTGTTGATTCCAGTCTTCACTCCCAAATCCCCTCATTGTAATTAATTTTCTTATATGATAAGAGATCACAATAACTAGTGAGGGTCTAGGAGTGGAGATATCAATGACATTGAGGGGCGGTGCCCCTTGTAGGGGTTTACATTTGGAGGTAATTCCCCCAACGGGGCTGAGGGGCAATGCCCCTCGTGGGGTTTTGGGGGGCAACACCCCTAGCAGTGTCAAGGGGCAGTGCCACTCGTGGGGGTTTGGAGCAACGCCCCCTGCGGGATCGAGGGGCAGCACCCCTCGTAGGGTTTTGGGGGCAACACCCCTAGCAGGGTTGAGGGGCAGTGCCAATCGTGGGGGTCTAGACCAACGCCCCCTGCGGGGTCGAGGGGCAGCACCCCTTGTGGGGGTCTGGGGCAACGCCCCCAGCAGGGTTGAGGGGCAATGCCCCTCATAGGGTCCGGGGGCAGCACCTCTAGTGCGCTCCCTGTCGCAATATAGGGTGGGGGTCAAGGGGTGGAGCCCTCACCACCAAGCCCAAATTAAGGCCTTTGAAACTACATAAAACTTCTTGTGGCACACCATTTCACAATTTTATCACTTAAGGGAGAAATTAGGTATTTGACACTTTTTTATGAAAAGTATTTTCTCTCCAAGTGCTATGTGATGAGGTGTGAGGTGCATTCATGCATTTATAGGCAAAGTAGCCGGATACGCACCTGCCCCTCCCTGGGAGCCTGTATCCCCATATTCGATACGGATACAGGTACGATACACCGCAGATGCACGTTGGATACCGTACCCACACGAGCCCAAAAAATCTTGATTTTCCAACCGTGCTGAATACTTTGTGATTTCATTTTCAAAATATTTGACAAGAATTTTCCTAAACTTGATCTTAAAAAACTTCAATCGTGCAATTTTCTTTTTGTTTTGTATAAACAAAACCTACACCAAATGAGGAAGACAACTGAAATGTTTTTCTATTTCAGCGACCCATTTTTCTAGGTCTTCTTCCAATGCAACTCTACTATTTTTTTGGTGTTTTAATTTTTATAGATTTAAAAAAGTTAATTGTTTATAGTTTTATATTTATATTTAATATTTATATTATGTTGTTTAAACATTAGAAATTTTGAAAAAGTTAAAATTTATTCTTAATATATAAATAAAATTTATTAATATAAATTTAATTGTTTATTCTTTACTAAATTATTAATGTTTAAATTTTAATAATATATGATTTATATTTAATTATTTTCTTTTAAAGTAATGAAAATCTCCTCTAATAGCTTAGAAAATATGTGTGTATGTGTTTTTTATGAATGTTGTATCCAGCCGTATCCATATTGGGGGTCTTAAAAAATGGCCATATCCGTGTTCGATACCATATTTGTATCTGTGTCCATGCAACTTTGTTTATAGGGAAAAATCATGCGTTTTTTTACTATTTTTTTCGATTGTTTTTGTGTTTCTTTTTGTGTTTCACATTTTTTATGTATTTGGCGAGTCTTATGTACAGACTTGCTGAGTTTTTGGTGAAAACTCTTTCACCAAAAAATCAGCGAGTTTTCGAAAAAGACTTGGCAGGAAGACTTGGCGAGTTAAAGTCATAAAGACTCGCAGGGCAAAAGAACTCCCAGGTTTTTCAAGACTCGCCAAAAACTCGACGAGTCTGCCAACTATGCCCATAGGCAATTCCTTTTCTGCAATGCCTTAAAAAATTAACATTGACGGCTATGATCTTAACAAGTAACTTAGGAGTTTTTGCCTAAACTCACTCAAAGCCAACAAGTTTTTTCCTAAACTCACTTGAACTCTGCAAGTTTTTTCTACAAACTCAGCTAGGGGGGAAAAATCGGACAAGCAATTCCTAAACGATTTTTTTTTTCTTCTTATTAATAACTTGACAAGCAACTCACAGTTGAGATTTTGATCACTGACGATGTAAATGACAAAAAGAATTATGGAAATGCGAATCAAACCTCAGAAAGGATCCAATACACCTCCAAACACTACCAAAAAGAAGCCAAAGATCAAACACACCAAAAAATTCAAACCCACATCAAAAAACCAAGAAGACCCTCATCGTTCCACCTCCAAAAAGACTAAAATCAGAGCTCTGTTGACACCCAAGGTGATCCCTGAAGTAGAATCACTACTATCCAGCTAGGGTGGATCTTTCACCACCGAAACCAACTCCAAATGGTGAGGGTTTTCGTCCTCAACACGCAGCAATAGAACCCTGGAAGTATTCCAGCAACATCCTCTTATGTTTCCAAATGAAAGATATCAAATAAGAGCCAAAATGTTGCTTTATAGAAGTGATAGGGAAAATTAGGGCAACTCAATTTGAAATGTTTTTTTCCCTCCAAGACTCCCACGCCCGCTCTCATGAGTTTTTTATTTTATTTAAAATCCTTATATCTCCCTAGGGTGGCATCCACCTTTTGAGGCTTAATATTTGGCCTTTTTAAAAACAACTTTAATCAACTAGGCATGAGAAGGTACTCTTTGATGACCCCAAGACCCTCACTTAAGTTATAAAGTGACTTTATAAAAATAACTTAAGCGACGAAAAAATACAAACATTATTTTAATCAACCTTAGACTCACCAACGCCCAATCTGGAAATATATGCTGCTGAAGTAACATAGGCCTAGACCATTTGCCAAAAATACACATACTATAAATAGAAACTACTAAAAATAGTAAGTACTCCCAAACATCAAATTGACACAAAATTGAGATACGCTGAGACTTACAATAAATAGTAAGTATTGAAATTGGCCATTGCTCAAAATAGAAGTCCTGCTAGAAAGCACCGAAAACCACCACAGAGCCCACACTAGCTCTAAGTCCCCTAAACAACTCCACTTAGCCTACAGGAACCCTAGAATAGGCTAATGGAACTCTCCAACTCTCCAACTGATTAGGTGCAAGAAGGGGACATTACAATCCTCTTCAACAAGATAAATGAACCCACAAATCTTCATAGTTCAATTTCTTTGAAAGGACTCCATTTGTCCTTTTGTTGGTAAATGGTGGGCACGGGCACGCATAGCAGCAAAAATTGTTTGGGGAAAAAATTGGTAAACCAAAAGTATAATTTTTTTGAAAAAATCGAAAAAAATTCAAGAAAAAATTAGAATAAAAATAAAATAAAATTGGATTTAATAAAAAAAAAGGTAAAAATTTGTAAAGAAAAAAGAGACAAAAACTAACTTTTTTAAAAATTTAAGGGCATTTCCATAGCATAGAGATATAGAGAGCAAATAAAATAGAGTTTAATCCATGAATTGTAGAAAGTAGGATTTTGTTGTTTATATTCATATTGTTGATTGCATTGTATTGCACAAAGCATACTTACAGTGCATAAATAATAACTAGATGGTTATAGTTGATAAGATTTCAATTACAATATAGTTTGTACAAAGTCAACCTATAAACTAAGTACAAAGTTCCAAAAAATCAAATGTCGCCAGTAACTCTTGCTACTACAAATAAAGCTATGCTAGAGGGATGCAGGTCTTAATGATGAAGCTCCTAGTTCAAAGCCTCTCCTAAGTTGTTCAACCTCATGATTATCCAAGTTGACCTTTAGGATCTCAAAATCCTTAGGATCAAGAAAGTCATTAAAAAGACAATTTTCTTTGTTAAACAAAAATCATAAATTACAAAACAGAAATCAACTGGTTCATATTTGTGATTTTACAGTACTTGCAATTTCTAGAACAATGTCAAAGAGAACTACATGAAGAGTGTGATAAGGAAATTATATGACAAAGGAAGCAATTGCAAAGTTCAACTTAATAGGTTTTGACTCAAATAGCTCAAGATAGAGTAATAGAAAATGCTTTTGAAACAAAATCTTAAATCTCAAAAGACCATAAAAGATATTGAAATGTTCTCATTGATAGCAGATTTGTAAAAGAGTAAAGAGAGTGTTAAATATTTTTCCATTAGATAATAATTACCTGCTAGTAGAAAAGAAGAGATATTTGTTTCACAACTTTAGCTATTATTATTCAAGTAATTTTTCCTTGATTTTGCATACAAGTAGATGGAGTTAAAAAAATTGATGGACTTTGAGTTGAGAATTTGACAAATTATAAGTACAAGTTTCAATGGAAAATCAAAGCACGAGGAGCATTCCCTTTCAATGGGAGAGTTGCTTTTGAAATCTATTTGGATCGTTAAAGAGAAAATATAAGAGGCCCGCTTCGAGAGGGATTAAGATAATCCCACAAGATGAGGGTATGACTTCTCTCAAGGCATGTATTAGTTTTCCTGATACCTATTTAACATGCATGGAATGCTACACTACATATTTCTAAATCATTCATGTACTACTATTGTACACCTTGCAGGCCTTCTAAACCTCCATGTATATGACGATCCTAAATGGAATGTAGTTCCCAAACAAGTGCAAGGCATGCATTTAAGTAGTGAGTTTCACCAATTAACAAAGCATTGATCCTATAGAATAAATAGGAAATTTAAATAAAACCAAAACTATCTTTCATTTTGATACATAATGCTGCTACAGTTCATTTTTTTCAGCACTACAAACTGATTTTTATCTTTCCAATAGGAACCATTTTGCTTCTAGTTCCACAATGTCTATATACTATTATGTATATACTTATGCTTCCCATTTGATTATACAATTGTCACTAGACTACTTGCTTGTTATTAAAACTTGATGGCTAGTGTCAAATTGAAGCTCCAAATTATCACACTTAGAATCTGAAAAGGAAATTTGTCCCAACCTAACCTTGATAATCTAAACAACCACCTCAGTATTATTGTTGACAATTGAAATGTTAAAATTCTTTTGAATAGTCAGGATCATAAGAATTCAAAGAAAACAAACCTCTTTAGGTTAATATCAAGCGAATAGAGTTTTGTTTCAGTTTAGTCTAGCTTTCTATATTTACTTTTGACAAGTACTCTTATAAGGTTCAGATATGTTAAAAAAATAAGATAGAAGCCTTAGTATTTATGATGTTGTCTACTATTTCCCACTAAATTGTGTCTTTGGATTTATATATATGGAAAACATTACTACAAGCCTAAGGCAAATGGCAATAGTGTGGAATATAGAGAAAAAAGCAGCACATCTCTTAACCATTCCATATTAATGTCCTTAACATCAAACGTAGAAGCATACCAAAGAATGTGTCTATTTTAATATCCTGAACATTTATTAGAAATTTACGTCCATTCAAGGTCGTCTACCTGTGATTTGCCTTAGCAACTTGATGAAATCTAGAGAATCTTTGATGGTGAATCACGTCCTAGCAGCTGACACTCAGTTATGTGCTAAAAATCAACAAACAAATCCGATTAAATGGCAATTTTGCATCATTAGGGTTTCACGATGGGTTGGCTGGGCATTTTTTTCTTGATTTTTATGCAATTTAAACCCTTAAAAATTGTTGAACATCGTTAAACTCACAACTGATTAAATCAGAATTTTGGAGGTAAAAAATCGTTTCAGTCAAAGATTTTTAAAAAATTGGGATTTCAGCTATTTTTTGAGGATATATGCTTCTATGAGCATAAATATTGCTGGAAATGTAAACCAATTTAGGAATTGCAATGTATTGTGCAAATGCTTATAAAGCATTGTGTTCCCATGGAGCTATGGGAAACTTAAGTCACAAAAGTAACTTTATTAAAATGTAAACCTTAATTTTTCCAAACCCCCGTTAAGATTTACATTACACACAATAAAACATGCAGATCGGAAAAAACACAAACACATATTTTGTAGAAGCTTTTCTTTGAAAAATCACTTCTTGAACCAGGTAGAACTCCATCAAGCTGCCTCCTAACCCTCGTAATGGTGTAGCTCCCAAGGTGAATTCCCAAGTTCCTAAATTACCAACTCCTAAATCACAAATCTCCCAAATTATTGGACAACAATCCATGTTGAGCTATGTTGGAATATGTCAAGGTTGAGCCGCTTGCATGTGCTCTTGAGCTGCTTGAGCTGCCTGACTGCTTCGTTGAGCTAGGTGTCTGCTTGCTTAAGCTAGTTGTTTGCCTACTTGACGTACTTTCCTGTCTACTTCACTTGGTTGTCTACTTAAGCTTCTTGCCTATTTGCTTCAGCTATCAGCTTGCCTACTAAGTTAGCAAATGCGCGGTCACCTTCATGTCAGATTATGTGACAAGTCAGCATGGTTGAAAAGTCAGAATTTTTTTAAGTGTCTACCTCAGCTGGTTGTTAGGCTACTTCGTCAGCATTGCTTGCCAAATCAGATTGCCTTGTCTGCAGTTGAAAAGTATTGCCAATTCATATGCCATCTCAGCGATTTCTTTATGAGGCGGTTCTATAAATGTTTTGCTTATTTTTAATGAGGGATATATTTATCTTTGCATAGTAGCCTTGGTCGATATTTTTGCCTTCGTGGCTCTTGAACTTTGTAAATTCCTTTGTAACGTTGACACCTCATTAAAGTTGATATAGGCCTTATTTTCTGATGGCTCATATACTCACTACATTTATTTTAGGCTTCAGCGAATTCTTTTTCTGACGGTTTCAGATTTCTATTATAAGTGATGACTTCAGCAAATTCGATAGGAGGCTCGATTTCCTTATTTTGGGCGGCTTGTATGTTTCTGACTTCACACTATTTTTAGTGACTCTTCAATTATCTCCAATGCTTGTTCTATGGGTGGCCAAGAAATTAAGGCGAGTTTCATCGTATCAGATTTATGAGAATCTTCATGAACTATGCTTTGAAACTTTTTTATTGTCTATCATTTCTAGAGGCAACGTGTATTCTTTGCTTCAGTGGCTGGCAGTTGGGCTATGAAATGTTAGTGATATCTCTCAGTGCACTTATCTTATTGTTGCTCTGACGGCTCTTCTGTTCGTGGTCATTAATCTGGCTGAGTGTGTGCATCAGATTTTATGAAGTCATGTTTTTCATTTTTGTTGAGTTTGAGTGTGGATGTGAGTGGTATGGAAGAAAGTGTAGTTTCGGGTGTAAATCTTTTTCTGAGTGGTGCAAATGAATGCCATTGTATGAGAGAATCGTGCTCTTTAAAATTATAATCGCTGCTTTCTTGCCGTGTGATGTATGAGTTGTGCTGATGCTGCAGCAGTAGTGAGAATCTATCAAAATCTTATATTGAATGAAAAACGTCTTCAGCTTTCAGGATTTCGGTTTATCCTCTGACATTCTCTATTTCTCGCAGAGATTGAATAGTCTTTAAAATTTTAAGCGGGATTTATTTTTGAATGATTTGGAATTTGTCAGACATAACGAATCGTATTTCTTCCTTATGTGTCAGTTCCGTTTTTGAAAAGTCTTCTGACGTTTTTCTTTTGAGCAACAGTTTCAGATTTTTGTTTGGTGGCTAACAAAATGTAATTGCATTTTATTTGGGACAATGGCCGCAGGCGTTTTAGTCGGCTATCAAATTGCTTGCCAGTGATTGCAGGTACAGGTGTCGTGATTTTGATTTTCTGAAGACGCGATGTTAGCTAAAAATGAAGAATAGATTGTTGTGCAATAATGTTATAGAAGATTTTTATGCAATATGCTTTTAAAAAAAAGGGGGTGTGGAATTTTTCCTGATCTTCTGAAAAGCTCTGCCGAATAGTAACGCCTTTCTTTGTAGTAATTGTTGTTACACAAAAAGGGTTTGTTGCCTTCATTCGTTAGTTAGTCAAGTAGAAGTATTGTGTAGAAGAAAAACAGGTGAAGAGTCGGGCAGTGTATCCTTGAGAGAAAATGAAATGTCTATCTTCTCAAAACCATGCAATGTAGATTATGGCAGAGTTGTGAATGGTTATGTCAAGGATGTTTAAAAATTGATGTGTTGACCTCTATATATTGTGTTGTGACATGGACAGGGGTGCTAGATAGGCATTGCATGTAGATGGAATGAAAAAGATGATATAAGTTATGATTGCGGTGATTATCTTTCACTCTTAATGTTTTGAAAGAATGCAGTACATAGAAGAATATGATATGTTTCGGGATGACTGAGATTATGGATTGTGTTTTACTTTAATATGTTGCTTCTTTGAGGTTTCTGGTTTTTGATTAAGAAAGTGATATTGTGATACTGCATAGTGTGATTGCCACGTGAACCAGTTGTGGGTATTCTACATGTCAAAGTGTCTGATAGCTGTATTTCTGAAGCTCATAAATTGTAGTGAAAATAGTCTTTAATGAGTGCTGGGGGTATCATCAAAAGTTGAACTGTTTATGATATGAAGGTTGTTTGAGTTTTTTGCGTAAAGACTTTTCTCAGATAGAGTTCAAGTGTGTGAAGTGTATGTGTATGAAGCCACAAAAAAATTGAAGAATGGTGAAAACATAGAGGACGGGAGTATTCTGCTTATGCTACCATTTCCTATAGGTGCAGATTGCATAAGTTTGTTGAGAGGTATTGTGAAGAGAGAATTTTTTGTTCAGTCGAGTCAATCTCTATTTTTGGACAGCATGTATGTGGATGTGAGCCTCACAGTTCATGTGAAGGCAGTGCTAGAAATCAATGTTGCAGTGTTATAAATTTTTGAAGATTGGAGTTGGTGCTTCAATGTTTTCGAGATTGGCACTTTGAAGGAGAGTTGGTGCTCTCAGTGGGTTGGTGCTCACTAAATGTAATCAGGGTTGGTGCCCTTTGGAGATAAATAAAAGCAATATTTTTCTGTGGTTTTTTACCCAAAAGGGTTTTCCACGTAATCCTGGTGTTTATCTTTTTCATGGTGTTTATGTTGCTCATATGTGTTGATACTGATTTTTGATTTACATGATTAATCTAGTTTAAAGTTTTTAAAAGATTTGAAATACTGATTCACCCCGCCCCGCACGCCCCGTTCCCTCTTAAGTATTTCCTGTGTGCTCTTTAAGCTATATCCACAATGCTCCATCAAGTTGTCTAATGACCTTCACAAGGGTATAATTCCCAAGATCCATGAACACTCGTACTATCTAGGCAACAATCCACATTGAGTTTACACTAGATCCCTTGCTATCTTCAAAAGAAAAACTGCATAATATATGAATTATTCAATATTGTCAGCATCTAGAGAAAATAACACACAAAAACAAAAATAGATACTTCTCATAGAAAACACCATCTATAAGCAAGAAGCTAGCTCAAGATGACAAAAATCCTCCAACTTTCGGTGCCTCCAACCTCCAATCTAGAATTGTTAAACTTTATCCTCCTAATTTAGCATGTAACTTTGTCGTGAGGAGTAACATGGATGGTCTCAAAAACTACCACACCCATATATATGTATCCATATGTATAAACTAAGGTGTTAGTTTTGACTGATAGTGCACCAATTTACAGTAAGTTAAAAAAAATATCCTTATACCTCCAAGAAAACAAATCTATAAATATTTAAAACTTACTTTACCCTTTTTTCTCCCATTACAAAAAATCTCAACTCCTATTACATAAAACATAAAATTAAATAGGAATTAAACTTGAATTTTTCAAGTTAGCACAAACATTTATACTCAATTTTTCATATATTATGCCAACTTTATCACTCAAAAAATGATAAACAAAAGGTATAAACATCTTCAAAAGTTGAGATCTTAAAAATGTTTTTGTATCAAGTAAGGTTTGAACTCATGACCTCCAAACAAACGTTAACAAATCTTTAATCCACCACCAACCAATTTACCTACGCCTTTGAATGCGAAATAGATGTATTTACTCTTATGGTGCAAGAGTCTCCTATGCCTTCAACCATTAGATTATTGAGAGCGTTGTATAAAATATTTAATGGAAATGTACCGATCTGCAAATACTTCCATTTAAACAAAATTGCTTACAATTTTTTAGAGAAATGGATTGCCACCGATTAATGTAATGAATGTTTCAAACTCTATTTCACACTTACATGGATGTACGATGTAGTTACTTCCTCAATGGGTGTGAATCTTCACGCCTTTCACCTCCTTTTTACTTGTGCTAAAATATGAATAAGCTTGCTGTCAGGTTTGAAGGCGTCCAAATTATATCAAGCAAGAACACATATGATTTTAATAGATCCTAGCAATCAGCAATGGAGAGAATATATCAGCTAACTCCCAGCATTTCACAACAAACATAATCCAAGTTAATGGTCCCTCTTCTTGACAGTATGCACCTGCAAAAAAGAATACCATATAATAGGTGGTTCATCATCCTTTGCTTCCATGGATTGAACACTCCATCTCACCAGGTCTTAGATCATAGCTGCTTTGATACCATGTTGGTAAATGGTAGGCACAAATATTGCTGGAAATCTAAACCATAATTGCACGGTGAAAATATTAAAAAAATATTATTATTAATCATTCAAGGATTATAAAGTATTGTGCAAATGCTTATAAAGCATTGCATTCCCATACTTTCCAAACTACCCTTCAGGAAACTAACTCTCAATTAATTACTAACTTATATCAATAAAGTGAATTTCTTAAAATGTAAACCTTAATTTTTCCAACACCTTTTCCATAAACTGCTCTTACTTTGCTAGCCTAAGGCAATATTTCCTCATATTTTGTTGGAAGATTATAATATAGTAATATTACGTCATTGTAATGAACATGCTAATAACAGGGAAACCAGGGACGTGTCCCTTGCCTAAAATGATTCATCCTTGTCCCCGAGACGTCCCGGGAACAAGAGTACGGTCGGGTACGGTCCCCTGTCGTTCCCTTTTTTTACAAAATAGCAGGAAACATGCCGGAAACGGGGGGACAGGTGGGGAGAAAAAGGGGGATGGCTGACCATCCTGGGGACGACCGACCGTCCCCCGCGTCTCAACTTGTTTTAAAAATTAAAAAAACACATTAAAATTTAAAATAAAGCCTTCAATTTGTGGCTTATGTGGGCCCCTGCCTTCTATGCTGCCCTTATAAGTAAAAGGACTCCTCATATTAGTCATTTTTGCATTTGTTTGTGAAGGAAAAAAGGAGCAGCTGCAGGGTTTGTGAAGGCAGCCATTGCAAGAGGAAGAACAACAGGGTAAAGAAGGAGAAGAGGTTGAATCTAGAGCAAGTGGGGCTGCAAATCCATCAAGGAGGTATGTATTTTCCTTCTTTTTTTTCAATTTCTTTGCAAAGTTTCAAGCATAAAATGTCTGATTTTTAATTTATTTTTGCATTTTCCAGCTTAAACTTGCATTCAAAATTAAAAAAACATGAGCAGCAATGGGAGTGGAAGTGAAAGTGAAAATGAAGTGCAAAATAGAAGAGAAAGTGGTGAGGGTGTTAGTGGAGAGCAACCAAACCCATTTAAATGCCCTTCAACAATCATAGAACCGTATGCAAAGGGCCCTTTTAAAAAAAAAAAACCTTTCCTTCAATATGTTACACCTGTGGGCTAAAGACAAAAAAATTCATGGGGGAGCAAGGTGTGGAATTGCCATGTTTGCCATAAAGATTTTAGGGGCAGCTGTACAAGGGTAAGGTCTCATTTTTTGGGTGAGGTGGGCCATGGAGTTAGAATATGTCCTGCTTTAAAATATGATGAAGCAAATAGAGTGCCAAAGATTGCAAATGGAGGTGGATGGGGTTCAAGGTGGGTCATCTTCTTTTCCAAGTGGCAATCAACTATGCCTATGCCTTCCGTGGTTGGTAGTAGTGAAGTTGCCACAAGAGGAAAGAGGAAGATGAGCGGTAGTGGGAAGGGAGCTTCAATTGAGTCTATGTTTAATAACCAAGTACGAGAAGCCACATAATCTTCCATTGCCAAATTCTTTTTTGCCCATACCATCTCATTTCATGTGGCCTGTTCCTCTTATTTCAAACAAATGGTTAAAAATATAGCCAATATTGGTCTTTCATTCATACCCCCTAAAGATCATAAGCTACACACCACCCTCCTAGACAAAAAGTACTCCAAAGTCCAAAGTTAATGTGCTAATGGAGGATATGAGGCGAACATGGATGAGGACAAGTTGCTCTATAGTGATGGATGGGTGGACTGATGTTAGACATCAGCCACTCATCAATATCAATCACATGCCCTGCTATTTCTTATTTTCTTAGAGCCATAGATTGTTCGGGAAACATAAGGATGTAGACATCTAGTATTCCATTTTGAGAGATGCCATGGAGGTTGGGGCTACTAATGTGATACAGGTGATCACTGATTCAGCATGTGTGTGCAAATCAGCTAGTTTGATGGTGGAGGGTGCTTATAGGCACATCTTTTGGACCCCATGTGTTCATGCATTGAACAATGCATTGAAAGACATAGGGAAGTTGGATTGAGTGAAGCTAGTGGTGGCAAAAGCTAGAGAGATTCAAATATTCATTTGCAGTCACCACACCTCACTTGCTCTCTCCAGGTCATTTTCAAAGGAGTTTCTCAAACCTATTGCGACAAGGTATGACACTTACTTCATTTTGTTTCACTTTCAAATTTTGAAACTTCAAACATTTCAATTTGTATTCTAAATTTGAATTTTCAAGTACATTGAGCTTTATAGTTATATTACTTTTTCCTTTTAATGAATATAGATATGCCACATACTTCATCTTGTTGGAGAGGATGCTTGAGGTGCATGAGCCTCTACAACTATGAGGAGCACACAGTTATACTGAGTGGGAAGGAGGGACTGGGGGGTCGGTGGGCGGTGGAGTGGAGGAGGAGGGGGCGGGGGCGCATTGAATCAGTATAACACAACTTTTACCAAGTTAAAACTTTATCAATCATAATAACATTATTTACTCAACATCAATAATCATGCACATGAGAAGAACACAATAACACACAATATTTACGTGGAAACCCTTTCGGGAGAAAACCATGGCAAAATATTGCTTATATAAACTTCTTACAAATTTTGTAGGCTCCATCCTACTATAGGCATCAGCCCCTCATTCAATTTGTGAGCACCAACTCACTAGAGGCACCAACCCCTCATTCAATTGAATTCGTAGGCACCAACCTACTGGAGGCACAAACCCCCACAACTAAGCACCAACTTGGCTAGAGACACCAATCTCTCCTTTAGGAAGCACCAACTTCCAAATTAAAGTTCCACCTTCTATGTTGCTTCTTCAACGGATGGTGAACATATTTTTCTTCTTACAATTTTGATTGTATTTCCTTCACAAATCTGTTTGTAGTATCTTCCATTTCCTTCACAAATCTGCTCTTAAATCTCCTTTAAAATTGCACATAAACTTCTTTGAATCTCTATGTACTTTTCTTCACAAATCTGACATAAATCCTTTACTATATTACATTCAATGCACTCATAAATCTGCCCTAAAATCTGTTCTGAAACACTTAGAAATCTGACCTTAAATCTGTATATATTTCTTCACAAAGATCTGCACATATTCTTCATAAAGATCTGCTCAAACCTTTGTCATAAATTTGCACATGAACTCTGTATGTTTGCTTCACAAGTTCTGTCATAAATCTCTCTTCTATATCTGCACAATATTCTGTTTTATCTCTGTATAGATTTTATATCAGTATGATCTTTTCTTCTACATCATCATTAATCTCTCTTCTATGTCTTCATATGCATATCTGTACATGTTTCCTTTAATAAATATTCTTCATATTTATTTATTCTGCTGGTGTATTTATTTATTTCCTTTTATTCTACACTAACACCTTTTCCACATTTGCAAACTTGTTTTTATATCTTTTTCACTATAGAGTCACACCTCTTCATGTGGTCGCTGCCTTTAATATTTATTTAAATCTGAATCAATTCTTCCTTGCTTCCTTAACCATTGCTTCTTGGAGAGGGGTGTGATTATATGGAGGCATTCAACATACATATCTTTTCATTAACACTCCTTGCTGCCTTTAAAAACTTAATCGCAGGCTTTAATAGCTACTTTTTTATAATGAAGCGTCAACTCTCTTCATAATAAGGATCGCTGCCAGCCATCTCATAAAGAATAAATCGTTGCTTGTATAATCTTTAAATATAATCGCTGACTATTTCAAAACATAATCACTGCTTTTGTTTTATATGATTTTTGTCTTTATTGGCATTTGTCTTATATGACTTTGCTTTAGACTTTTCCTTATAAATCCATCGCACCTTTTTTAACTTTCGTCTTTCTCTGTATTCTGTCTCATTTGATTCTTGTCTTTTTCTTTAAATAAACTGACTGCACCTTTTTAGATAGTAATCACTGCTCTAATGAATAGATGAATCGCTGCTTTTTCATAATTTTAATCACTGCATTATAATAATGATTGTTGTTTTTGACTAACTCCAATTTTAGACTGTGATGATACTCTTTAATCAAGTCGACTTTATAATACTCATGTTTATCCTTTGTGCTGGTGTGGACTATATGTCAACAGTGTCTATTTTAAGGCATATATGTATGAGCTCTTTCTTTCCGTGTAAGTCTCAACCAAACAGCACCTCTTCTAAGGAGGGTGTGAACTCATATAGGAACAGGCTGAACAGCTTCAAGATGATTGTTTAATTAAAACAATATCTAAGGATGCATAAACAACATTATGATTGTTTACATTGAGTTTTAGATCTTCACATTCATCATAACCACAGTATCTTCAAACTCTTATTCTTTCTATTCTTCAATCAACGATCTTGCCATCACAAAACCACACTCCTTTGACATCAATGACAATCAATCTTAGACAATGTATTCCTTCTTGACATTGATGACAACATTTGCAATAATCTCCCAAAATGACAATTACTTTGCTTTGACATCAATGACAACATTTCCAACAAATTGATGATGGTGAATTCAAAGTGGACTAGATGGCCTAATTCAAGTTCTACTCAAGGAAAATCCATCAAACAAAAGATCCTTGATGACGATTGGTGGTCTAATGTGAGGTAAGGCATTGCTGATTTTATTATTAAAGTGCTGATTTTATTAAAAATTAAATATTAGATAGCTGATTTTCATATTAAATTTCTGATTTTAATATTTTAATTTTATTGTCCAATGTTCAAACTTTTGAAGTTTCTAACATGTCAATAAATTCTTTTGAACTTTTTGTTTGCATTTTGCAGATATATTTGTTCCTTCATCTTGCCTATTGTAGATGCCATTCGGTATGTTGATACAAACTCTCCTAGTCGGAGAGATATATGAGGCATTTGACAGTATGCTTGGGAAGATCAAGCAAACAATTTTGGCAAAGGATCCCACTTTGGGTTTATATGAGCAACACATTAGGTCCATTGTGACACAGAGGTGGAATACAATGAACACCCCGCTTCATATGGCTGCCTTTGCTCTAAATCCCAAATGGTATGCACCAAGGGATGGTAGGGTGCCTCCATGTGATGACTCAGAGGTTTTAGATGGATTCACACAGGCCATTGATAAGATGTATTCAGCAAAGCAGGCTTTAATACTTCACACACAATTCCTTGACTTTGCAAATCTTTGTGGCCCAAATTTGAGTAAACAACAGGCGAGGTTGGATGGTGGACATGGCATGGGAGGGATACACCACAGTTGAAGACACTTGCTACTCGCCTTATTGCATAGGTTGTCAATTCCTCTATTGCAGAGAGGAATTGGTCCACATTTAGCTTTATCCACTCCCTCGAGAAGTATAGACTTACCCCTAGACGAGCAGAGAAGCTAGTGGCCATGCATAGTTTTGGCTTCAAAATCATCAAACTCCAGAGTATTGACAGACTCCAACTCTACAGTGGGATATTGATCTTGAAGACGTGGCCCAAGTTGATGAGGAGGAGACATTAGAGAGATTGGTTGGGATTTCGTTGGTTGAGGCTGAGGTGGACCATCGCAGTGGCAGTGACTCAGAGGATGACTTTGATTTTGATGCGGTTATGGGAGACGCAAATTAGGGGCAGCAGTACACTTTGTTTTTTGTATTTTGATTTTCATATCATGATTCATAATGTAAAAGTTTAAACTTTAAAACTATATGGCAGCAATGTACCCTTTGGGCATTTTGACATAAGTTTATAAATTATAACTTGGAGGTTGTATCATGATTCATGTATGTTAATTTTGAATTTTGAATGCGTATTGAGTGTTGAGTCTTGACAAATAATGTTGAGCACAAATGTTATATGTTAAGGTTCTATAATGTATATTATGCATGCTTTATCCATGTTTTCATATGAATATTTAAAATTTCCCTATATATTTAAAATTTTCCCTATATTTTATATAGCCATCCCCAAATTTGGCCTCAAAATCCGAAAACTTGGGGACTCGTCCTGCCGTCCCCTGTCGTCCCCGTCCTGGATACTTGGGGTAACACTGCTAACAAGTTCCTGTTCTGCTGGACTATTCATCTATTTCAATCAAGTATAAAATTTCACCACACTGTTGAGCTAATTTTTCATTTCTGACGTTTTCTGATATGGTCTGCTTCACATTTTACCATCCATAGCCTCTGAAAAGGGATTTAAGACACCTTCATGTTCGCAATACTTGTTACTACATAGAATTCTTCAAGTTATCTGACCTTGCTTATGCAACTTCATGAATCCATTTTAACCTCCTCCAACTGGCATAATCTCCATGCATATACAAACAGGCAACTCTGCACACACACAGGGCCTTACATAATGAAGGGCTGGTAGTTTGTTTGTGATTCTTACTTTGCGAAAGGAAAAATCCATTTAGCGTTATCTTTATGACAAATTGCAAAGTAATTTTTTTTCATACAATATTAATTTTTTTGCATGTGTTCAAGATTGAAAAAATTAAATATACATGATTTTACATCAAAAATCCTGTTAAAAAGGTAAACGAGACTATTAAGAATGAATGCATTCAACAATCACTACACAATTTCAGAAACAGAGGTGCATGATAGTGGCATCAAATTACAAGCTTTCACCTTTTCCACAGTTGATAAATTCATTTGGAGGATTCCTACTGGTTCATGTTGTCTTTTATTGCTGCTAGCAACCTGAAAGTCATTTAATAGAATAAACAATTCGTCCAAAACCTATGATGTAAGTACTAGCCTGAAGAAACAATAATTGACTATGATTTTTCTAACAAATAAAATAAGAAATTAATCACATGTTTGGCATGAGCAATAAGGAGATATTTGCAAGACATCAATTAGAAATTAGAATACCTTTACTTATAATGGTCATCATGCAATTGAAACATATTTAGTTTAAAGCAAATATAGCTGCAAGGTTGAACTTCCAGACAATGGAGAACAAAATAGCTCTCACTACATTGAGAAACGAATTTGAATTGCATCTTTGTTAGGTCAAGTTTACTTCAAAAACAATCCACAAAGAATGTTAAACTGAATACCTCTTTTTCATTCAAATTTCTGCTGAATTTATATTTAGTCTGAGATTGCTAAAATTGCATTGAATATATGAAATTCAATCCAACCACCTAAATGATATGGGGCACAGATCCAAAAATCTCTCAAAAACGACATGTAAACCCTGAATATAATGGATAATGGTGTGGACTTGAGCATGAAGTATTATATTCAATTGCATCCTATGTTTTGTGCACATGAAATGTACCAGAATTTACACTCAACAAAAGGATTCAAAGTCAAGTCATCGGTCACTACAACAGTTTTAGTCTGTACAAAACCTCCATTATTGAGGACCATTTATCCCTAAAGCAAATGAAGAGGAGGATGTTGTGAGTTGATTTTTCATTTTCCTTGATGCTTCTGTTGAAAGATGATCTCCAATTAATTATATATTTAGTAATCTGCTCAGAGTGAAGATGCAATTCCCTTTGTTTAATAATCAGTTAAGGCATTCTCTCATGATACTTCTATTACTGATAAAATATTTCACTTTATAAGATATTTCATAGTCAGCTCAAAACAAAGATAAGATTCCTTTTGTTTAATATGCATTGAAAGCTATGGTGAAGAATCTTTGAAATGGTGTGAGCTGGAAAACATGCAAGCTTCCCTTGGCATGGTTCAGGCTGGTGGCAGAACCAGTGGATGCATGTCAGGGGGTATGCCCCACCAGATCATTGGTTCAAGAAGAGTGTTGCAACATGGGAAAATATTGTCCCATTGAGGAGCGGAAAGCACTGGAATGAATCTCAGCTTACTGTTGTTGATGTCAAGCAACCACAAGCTTCTGGTGTCATCCCTTTTGTCCAACAGGTTCTTTCAGTGGCTGCCACTCAAGATTTTCTCTTACAGTGTACCTTGGTTGGCTTTTTTCAGAATAAGAGGTTGTTGTGTTGGCGTAACAACTAGCACCTCTGGAGTAAGAGTTGGTACGGACAGCTATGCACACTACGCAATGAGTGCTCTTCAAATTAGGAGGGGAAGCTCCCTCGTTGTGCTTTACAAAAATACCTGCAAAGGAAAATAAACTAAACTAATTCCTGTCTTTTTGTTTCAGCTGTAGAGGTACAAGGCTTTCTCGAAAACTATATACGTTGCAGCTGAGTTTTCTCTGGTTTTGCAGATCTACTAACTACAACTAAACTTAATAACTTAAATTCTATCCAGTTTCCTCAAGAAAATCAGAGCATGAGAAAACGGAGCAAGGTTATGACTATCAGACGATAAACACATTCAGATTCTCTACTTGAAGGCAAGGTGGCACAACTATTATCTCAATCTGAACAAGTTTATAAGGCACAATACAAATTTAAGAATTTACTATGACAATCTTATGAAACCCTGTGTGGCATAACCCTTGATTATAATAGTAAAGACTTCACAAACAGATTTAACATCACAATCTTATAAACCCTATGTGGCATAACACTTGATTATAACGGTAAAAGTTCACAAAACAGATTTATCATCACAATTGCATGAAACCCTATGTGGCATAACAATTGATCGTAATGATAAAGATGCACAACACAGATTTATCTAAACTATGGAAAGAGTTCACTATCATAATCGAATGAAACCCTATGTGGCATAACAATATACTAAGCAAAGACGCATGAACAAATACCAAAAGAGCAATATTGAGGGCAAGGTAGGCGCAGCATATATTTCTCTCTCAAGCAAAAGTTAATTAAAATGAGCAAAAACTCTTATTTATATACATCAAGGTGTAGGTAACCCTAAAATCACCTTGAGTTCACTACAGTTCTTACAATGCATGCAAGTTATGTGCCAAACCCTAATGAAGTAAACTATACAGTTAACTGGAAAGCTACCATCAGTTAACTGGTACAAATAACCTAAATGGACCATGTGCAAGCATGCACGTCCTTTTTTAAAGAAAAGTTAACTGGCCACTACCTTCAGTTAACTGAAAACCCTAACCCTAACTCCTGTGATGATAATTCCAAGAATGAGATAAGCATGCATTAAGTCAGCAAGTAAACTCAAGACTGAAAGTCGAGTTAACTGCTACTCATGACTCAACCCTCGAAATTAACTGCAGGTTCCAACTGGCAGATCACTCCATGTCAACTCGGTCTAACACTTCGACCAAGAACTCATCGATCTCTTTGTCATCTGGCACTTTGACGCTGCTCAAAATAACAGTCTGCCTCTTCAATTCTCTGCCACTTTCTGTGATCGTATGCATGCCATCTTTACATTCTTCAGTCACCTTCCTGAAACTGGCTGCAATCACTGAAATATTCTCTAATCTAGGCGCCATAGGTTCACCTTCAAGGCTGTCACGAATCAGCTTCTCAGACTCTGCTTGTACTTTGTCCAACTCAACATACGTGCCATCTTCAAGAAGATAATGACACGGAATCTGAACCACAAAGCCACTGACAAGTGCAAGTACTCCAACCACATCATTCTTGAGTGAAAACAACTTGGTAGAAATCTTCTCACATATTTCCGTCCTGAGAAGGTGCTGCTCTCCCCAAGTAAAAACTTTGTCCTGATCCTCATCGATCTCCAAGGCATCATATGCAACTGATAACTGAGATACTAAAACACGATCCTTTGCCAAATTCTCTGCAACCGCAATCTCAAGCAACTGAACACCCTGACGGAGTTTATGTGCATCACTCCTCAACTGATACATATCTGCAAGAAGACGCCGACCAGCAGCAACTAAACTATCAATCCAGTTGTCCAAAAGTCTGCCATGACTGACTAACTGATCCAATTTTTGTTGTTCTGCAGGTGTATGTTGGGGAAGAACAGGTGCTCTACTCGAATTCCCATGAACAAGATCAGAAATGTACTGACGAAGTTGACCAATTTCAGCTTTAAGTAATGCCTTATCTTCTCCATCCTTGGTGATACGCTCTTCAAGATTATTGGTAACAATCTTAAGAAGAGTTACATCTATTTCCTGTGTAGTCCTGCCTAGATTTGCCTTAGTGAATGTGAAGTCACCAACTTCGACTTCATCTAAGCTTTTACCTTCTGGAGGAACTGCAACTTCGATAACAATCTCTGATTCTGGAGTCTTTTCAATGTGCACCTGTTTCTTAATCTTCTTGTTTGACCTCCTCTGATAAGGTTCACCGAATTCAGACAAATCAAGGTTGTATGAAGGTTCACGCCTCTGTCTCCCTAAAGACTTTTCGAGCCAACAAGACTGAATAATATCATCAATTCGAGGAGAGACTGTCCCTGATGTATCAACCTGTGGTAGTTCAGGTGTCTCCGATCCAGCTTGAATTGGTGTCTCAGGCTCAGAACTTATGTCAATAGGCTGTACATGAGGTGAACTAGGAGGTGAAACATGAGGCTCGGCCTAAATAACTGTCTCTACTGGAACCTCAGGAACATTCTCAATTTGTTTCTGCTTCCTCTTACCAGTAGCTCTTTTCCCTGTGTTTCCACTGAGTCTAACCCCTTCAAGAGGTATTATAATGGCCTTGACTCTGGGTCTTGCTCTAGAAGTAGAAGGCAACGAAGAGAAATCCTTTGGCGGCTCTGCTACAGGAACTGACTTCCGCGTCCGTTTGCTTTCCAAGAACAACTTGCTAGTCTTTATAACTGATCTGGAAACCTCTTCAATAGAAATATTCTCCTTGGCATACCAATCAGGTGAGCGCAGTGGCTGCCGAGCAACTTGATCCTTGACATATGAATTGAGAAGAACTTCTCCATCATCATTTGATAGACCATCAACATCTTCTGATAGGTAATCAGAGAGCTGACCGATAGTGAGTCTACAATAGTGACGACGACGAACTTCGAATTCATCTTCACAATTAGCCCAGAAATCCTCAAGTGCTGGCGTATGTGCAATCCTTCGCTCTAACCGATCTGCATAATGACCAAGAGGATCATAGGAACGCCTCTCAGTATAAGTCTTGAGCTTGAACCTTTCTATCTCAGTAGACATAAACCTGGCATCTGTTGCCGCATTGCATGTGAAAATTCCCAATGTGAATGGAAAATTAGCCGTAGTCTTATGACGACTACGAAGAAAGAAATGGACATGCTGCATCTGTCTGAGGAACTCCATAAAGATAATCTTGTCCGACGGATACCTTGGCAACATCAGGGGCTCTCCAACATATCCATAAACCCAGATGTATGTGAAAGTAGGGAACTGGATAAACCAATCCGCCCAAGTGTCCATCGCTGATTTGGCCTCGGCAGAAATGCGAATGTGCATCTCATCATCAAGATCTCTCACGGTTCTCATGGAAAAGTGATCATTCACTGCTCGGAAATCCTGCTCGGACTGAGAAAACTCCAACTGAGGATAATACTCATGAACACGCTGAACACCAAGAGTGCCATTAGTTTTAAGAAGTCTGTAGCTACCTTGAAATGCAACCAAGTAAACCAAGTAGGATACCATATGAAATTCATGATACTTGAGAAAGTTAGTAATTTGCTGATGTAAGCAATCACTAATCAGCATAGCCCAATCAAAATGCTCTGTACCATCAAGAATTCTGGTAATCAGGTAAAACATCCATGAACGGAAAGTGCTAGCATCTGATTGACCGGTAACTCGATTGAGTAAAGTTATCAAAACAGCAACTTCCTCTTTGAATTCACCGCGACCAATCTTCTTAGGCATGTTAGTTTTCTGCACTTTGAGCCACTTCTGAGCCACTTTCCTCTGCGAACGTTGTTGATCAACATCCCATATCTTCTCACAAGCCTCAAGAACCACAGTAAAGTTATCTGAACAAGGAGGAATAGCAAAACATTTCTCGATGTCCTTCGGTTTGATACTGCAAACAACCTTCCCATCTGCTGATCTGATTTGACGTGATTATGAGTCATAATGCTTAATGCAAGCAAGAACGAACTCAAGATCGAAAGTAGTAACAGGAATGGATGCCGCTGCTAGCAACCCGGAATGCTCAAGATTCCTTAACGAATTGCTGCTAACACCTTCCAAACTGCTCAGATTGACTACTGGATAAACATGATTCAGGTCCGTATCTGAAGTCTTGATGAAATTATGTGTGAGAGCTGATTTCACCTTGTAATCAATGAGATTGAACTGCATTTTGAAAATGATGACTTTTGACTATAAAGTCGAATATACTTGGAGAACTTTCTGAAAACCTCTGGACAAGGCTAAAAATAGCCTCTGACGAAAGAAATTTTCGAAGTTTTTCTGGAACATGGGTTTTGTGCACAATTGAATTCTGAACAAACCCAGATAGCTGGATTCTTGAAAAAATGTGTTTTAAGCCCACATGCAAAGAGATCCTCGGAAAAAGGCACAGAGCTTCAGAATGAAAGCTAGGGGCGATTTTCTCGAAAAAATCTAAGACGTGGGTTTTGCTGCAAACGCTGAAATATGCGAACCCTGATGATCAGATTTTGAATATGTGTTGAATTTCTTTGACATGCGAAGAAAGTACCTAAGGTGAGAAATAGAAGAAATAAGACAGAAGATAGAAAGTTTTGCTTGTCTGCTTCTGAAAAATCTGCCAACCTCTTCTCTGGAACTTGACAAAACATGCATGCAAAATGAAAATAAAGTCTAGAATCGCCTTCCTCTGAACAATCTGAACTCGTTACTTCGAAGAACGTTGAATTCAGACACCTGAATCACCTTTAGCTTGATGGTCACTAAAGAAAAATATGAGCTTCAGAGCAAAAGATGATGAAATAATGGACGCCATTGCTGAAATATATAGATTTTAATCTTTGAAAATTCGCATTAAGCAAGGAAACCATGAAAAATGGCGCTTGGATTCTAATTGGACCCTATTTTAGTTAACTGGAACTCAAACAAGCTAAATAAATAGCCATGCATTAGGGTTTGCCTTTCAAGTCTTCAGTTAACAAAACCATGTGACTTTAGCTTCAGTTAGTAATCCTTATCAAGTTCGCCATCCTTCATATTTGCTTTAGATTCACAAATTTGACCTAAGGCGACCCTTTAGATAACTAAAGTTGGCATTAAGGAATTCGCCATTTTCATGCAATGAATATTCTAAAAATAGCGACCCTTTTCAATCCTCAGTTGGCCTTCAAGAAGTGCGCCAACTTCACTCTTATGCTTCAATTTAATTCTAAAAATAACAACCCTTTTGGAACTTCAGTTGTCATTCCTTGAAAAGTGCATAGCTTCACAAATTATGCTTCATTATTAAAATACTAAATATGGCGACCCTTTTCATGACTGAAGTTAACAACTTCATGCGCCATACTTCACAAATCTAATGCTTCATGCTTCACAAATTAATGCTTCATCAAAATATGGCGTCCCTTCTTGAACTTCAGTTGACACTTAATGAAGCGCCATCTTCACTAAAAACTTCACAATTGCAACCAAATTCGCCATGCATGTGAACTTCAGTTGACATTCACTGATAATCCTCAGTTAAGTGAACATGCAATCAAGTTAACTCAACATGCAAGGAAGTTAACTGAACATGCAAACTAGTTAACTCGACATGCAAACTGAAAGATCACTCCACATGCCAATATATGAACTGAAGATGACAACCCAGAAAACGTTTAGTCTAACTGCAGTCAGAACTCCAGTTAAGGCGTCCATTCAACTCTCTTTCGAAAATCCAACTTTGAACTCTCAAGCGAATTCCAGACTTAGCCAAATTTTACGAAAATTTAAGCTAAAACCTCTGCCGGGACCTCTGTTCATCCTCTAACACTGGTTGACTGACTTCTCCGATTGGCTGGCTGACAGGTGCATTGCAAAGCTGAGTAAAAACTGATCAAAAGATATTTTGAGACTATACGCCATAAAATTGACATCCGAAGGCTCAAAAATCCAAGCACCTTTTTCAAAAGTTGCGCTTTTTCTCAAACTTAGTCAAATTTTGACTTTTGCATCTCGTACGAAGGGAAAAATAAATCCTTCATAACTTTTGTTTTATCAACTTTCAGGACTGGATCTCAGGTTCACTGCGGAGTTGACTTCATTCTGCACGACAGTTGCAAAGGTACATTTCCCAAGAAAACATCATCCGAGGGGTGAAAAACTAGGGCACCTTTTTGAAAAGTTGCTCTTTTTCCTCCAGACTTAGCCATTTCTGGAAATGACAAAAATAATATAAAAACTCCAATTGCAAGCCGCTGAATCATCCTCTGATCTGACGAAGACAGGCGACCGAAAGCTAAATGTAACACGAACACATTGAACATCTGGTATCATCAGAAAGCAAGCATTAAAGGCTTGAAAAGCTCAGGCGCCTTTCTCAAAATGTGCTCTTTTGCTAATTTCCTTGGTATTCTGACTAAGATTTGACCCTACGTTCGACCTCAGGTTCAGGCACTTCAGCAACTCAGATTCACCCACTGACGGATGCGTCACGAAGCTTGAACAAACGTGAGATAAACATCTTGGGTGGCATTTAGCCAAAAACCTACATCTGGCACCTCAAAAAGATGGGCGCCTTTTTCAAAAGCTGCGCTTTTCTCCAGTGTTAGCCAATTCTCGCCTTCGCTTCGTTTTGCACTGTATCTTCCGTAACTTGCTGGAAACAGTTCTGTTTGACAGGCTTGATAGCTCACTGCGAAGCTGACGTGATGCTGGACAAAAGTCTACTGGAGATGACAAACCCTAAAAACAGGATCTGAGCCCCTAAAAGATAGGGCGCCCATTCGAGAATGTGCTCCCTTCCCCAGAGATAGAAAATTTTGATGTTTTTTGTTCAAATTTTCACTTTTCTTGAATTTCTTCAATGACAGACTGACATGACACTGATACCAACTCCATATTTGAAAACCCCAAAAACAACCTTTTGACAACACTTTAACAAGGTTAAGACTCAATTAAGCAAAATGCCTTAGTGAAGCAAAAATTTTGGTTTTGGGTACAACATGTTGGAATCTTAAATCTCTTCATGGTCAAAGAAGGTATAGACTGACAATTTCACTTTGAACTTTTTCCCTAAAGGCTTTTATACAGTCATTTTTTCCTATGTGTCTTTGTTAGGAAGCTCTAAGCACAGACTCTTTGTGAGGAAGCTCTAAGCACAGACTCTTTTGAGTCTGGTGGTCTTAGGGTAGTTCTGCAACCCAACCTGCAATGTGTCTTATGGTTCCATTCCCCCTCCCTCTTCTGAAATATAGGTTTCTCTGTTCAGACTTCCAATGGAGTATTAGAATCATGTACAAGTGACCTGCATTGCTCACTGTCATGGTAAGCTGATAAAGATCAATCCCACTTCCTTCAATACCAGTCAAATTTTTGCATGTTTGAAAATTAGCGTCCACAGCTTTTGGGTCTTTTCTGCAAGAACTCATTTATAAAGGGTTGCTGTGTAGATGCTATGCCTATCATAAGCTTGGTCATGTTGCTCGTGACTATCCAAGGAGGAAGAGATCCTTCTTGGCTCGGCCTCAAGAAAGGAAACCATCAACAGAACAGATTTGGAAAGTCAAGAACTCTTCATAGGCCAGGAAAATATTTAAGTTTCTTAAAAATCACCAGTAGCTCTTCTCAGATGAGATTATTCCCCCTCAGTGGACATCTTTCAGAACTTCCTTTATGAAGAAAGGGAAGTTTACAGTGGCAGGACGTTCGCCTCTGGAGGAACCTGGTCCAAGTTACTCCTTAATATCTACTGGCTCTGAAATATGGATACCAAAATTGGCTCCAGATCCTCCCCTTAAGGAAGATCTTTCAGAGATCAGAACTCCTACTATTCATCTGATTAAGCCTCTTTCTCCAGCTCCAATTAATACACTCTCAATTACTGACACTCCAGCAGATAACCCCACGGAAGACAGTATGCTCCTCAGACCCTCAGATATGGAGATGATTCTTAGGGGGTTGAGTGGCCTCTCAGACTAATGAGGACCTAAGAGTTGCAAATCAAACAGCAAAGAAGAAATGAGGACAGAAAAACAGATCAGGAAATCCTGCAGATTTTCTCTAAAGCCAAGGTAGAAGTGATTTCTCAACCAATTCTTCAAGGTTACTACACACAGCAGAGGGAGAAGTTCACTCCACCAAAGAAATGAAAGGGCTCTCTTGAAACATAAGAGGCCTAAATGATCCTAACAAAAGACATTTGGTAAAACACCAACTTAATTTCTCTAGACCAAAAATTATATTCCTCCAGGAAACTAAGATGTCTGACAAAGGAATTTTATCTTTGCTTGCTTCTTATTTGAGATCTTTGCAAGGTTTGATCATTGATGCTTCCAATGCCATTCGCTGTTTATGCTGCTGGTTCTCCAACCTGTATCTCAATAATTTCTAAAAAATTATCAGATCTTATGATTAAAACTATTGAAGGTTGGCCAATGAACAGGAGAAAGACACTAAGACATTCTCTCCTACACTTTAGGCTCTACAAAACCAAGGTGTGTATCCCTTCATGATACTAAATGAAAATTCAAAATAAATAATAGAATTAAATCATAGTGCCAAGCAGATGAGAATCTTCATACATATCGACAAGGATTTTGAAAATCATACACATGGATGGTCTGTTCCTTATAATCTTGAAGCCTGGGTATGAAGAAAGAAAATAATTAAGGATAAATTATGGTTTTCTTGAGATTTGTCATTTTAGAAGTATTTTGGGGTCAGAGGGATACTCAAGCATAGATCAGTGCCTAATTAAGGATCACAGAGTCGTAATGCTACACAATATTTTGCTCTAACAACAAATATTTTTTATGGCCATTTAATTTTAACTAAGTATTATCACCTTGCAATAATATGACCTGCTAATGGCTTATACCTGTGCAAACATGCTTAATAATCCATTTATTACACAAACATCCTTATTATTTTCCATGAGAGCATTACACCATTCCTTGAACAAAAACTAACACATAAAATAATTTGATATAGAAAATGTTCATGGAGAACTTCACAATCTTTGATTATGTTATTCAACAAAATGTTACATCATAGAATGGAGACAACCACACAATACAGCATGTATTCATATAACTCATATAAAAAATGATATGTTATTATAGAAGACTTGTATAGATGATGCAGGAGCATCTAGGGTGTAAGGGCAATCTCGCATCATCCAAAAAAATGTTTTATTTTAATTTCTGTTTGGTTTGCCCAAAACCCATGAAGCTTATTTCCTTTTAAAAGTTTTGAAGAGTGGTTTAGAACTTTCAAATTCTCAAAAAGGGCTAAACTTAACGGGGCCTCTGTTTTTAGTAAGTTTGCATATGAGCATGTGCGTAATTAAAATATTTCCCAAAGCTCCAAAATTGAATTTTGTACAATGTGGGGAGTTTCGAGTCAAGATCAGGTCTATGCGAGAAGATATTAAAGATTTTCATTTTAAACTTTCTTGAAAAAATTCTTTAAAACTGAGTTTTAAGGCTTCAAATAATGTTTTGGGGCTTTAAAAATCAAGGAAATTGGATAAATCAAATCTCAAGCACGTAGAGCACTATAGTTAAAAAAATACGGGCTCAAACAAGTGCCTAGATAAAAAGTTATGGCTCTCAGAAGTTGGGCTATTTTTGGGTGGAAATTACAAATTTTAGACTTTTGCTCGAACGTACCAAAGGGATAGTTATGATCATTTTTCAAGCATTTTTGGGGGCAGGTAATGATGATGGGAATGTGGTAAGTCGCCAGGAAGGTAGGAGAGCAGGTTGGAAGGTGGATTTGAAGAGATAGAAGATAGAAGGCTATAGAAACTAGGGGAAAAGAAGATGTAATGTGTTGCAACATGTGAGGATTTCATCCTCTGTCTGATTTCTGATTTCTGTAATGTAATATGTGTTTAATCCAATAAAGAATATTCATATTTTTGAGTGAGAAATCTGTGTGGATTTGTATTGTGCAATTTGCCCCTTCATCAAGTGGTATCAGAGCGGGAGTTCCTTAGCGTGTAAACAGATTGCCGAACGTGAGATAGTTTATACCTGGACTTGTGGTTGTGGGTGGTAAAGAGGAAAGCAAGATGCCTCCACAAAGAAATCGTGGTGGTGGGAGAAATGTTGGCAGAGATGAGGGTTATCTACTCCTCCAAAGGAAGATTACCACACTCCAAGAGGAGATTCATAGAGGATTGGATGTTAGAAGAAGAGAAATAAGTCAAAGTGAAGATGAAGCTAAAGTAGAAGAGAAGTTCGAAGAAGAACAAGATGTAGATCCTAAGCAAATTAGGTTATTGAGGGCCATTTCTAGGATTGGAAAAAGGCCAAAGATTGAAGTTTCTACTTACTCTGGAATTCTATTTGGCTCTTATAGCCTTTGCGGGAGCACTAGTGTCTTGAGAATAATTGTGCTCATCACCATTCTTGTTTAACAATATGCACATATTTGTATCACTGCAAGGATACACATGCATAGTTGTGTTGTGTAAGCATGAAGGAAAGTGGTAAGCATTTTGGATGTTGGACAAATATTTTTGGTTGCTTCAAAAAAATTGTTTTGTTATCTTGTGTCTGTTGGGACAGGCATGAAATGTTGAACTGTGAAGACAATTGCTGAAAGTATGAAAACTTAAGACCTATTTTTCTTAATTATTATTAAACAGAAATCAGAATTATGCTTCTATAACTGTTTTTTTTTCTCTGTATTTTTTCTGCATACATTAGTGTGAGAGCCCGAGGTCTCTTCAATAAAGTTCTAGGCTTTTACATGCTTCCAATCAACTAGCACTTTAACTAAAAAAACTAAACCAGAAATGAAGGGCTTAATTATGAAAACTGATCTCTTCTTCATAAATTGAGAATCCCTCTAAATATATGAAAATAGGAAACTCTAAAACATAGATCAAAATAACAAAATAAAATAAACAAAATAAAGCATTTTCAACTTTAAATTTTGACTCAATTTTTGCGCACAGCTATAGCAGTACAACAACTAAGCAACACCAGGAAAAACTATCAAACAACACCATAGAGACCTAAAACATGTGGGCATCTAGAATGTCTTCATAGAATTTTGGCATCCAAGGACGAAAACCCTTGGTTTGCTTGGGTTTGGGAGGGCAAAAACTCTCTTGAATTCCATATTTGGGGTCAAGGATGAAAACCCTTATTTCCCATTTTGGGTGATTCTATTTGGGGATCACAATTGTGTTGAGTCTTTGAGGAATTGAAGACATTTTTCAGCTTGCTACAGTGCCACTATGGTGTTTGTTACTGATTTTGGATATTTTAAGCAAGATTCCAACAATACGCAGTTTGGAATTGCGAGCAAATATCATTATTTTGTTGCCTTGTCATATTTGAGGGTTTCTACATTAATTTTCAGAATTTTAGTGATCTGATCTTCATCATTGAGTGCTAGATCTAATGTATCAACATCATTAATTACAACCCTAGCTGCTGCATCATCATTCCTAAAAGGGTAGACATCAAATTTGGCATTTTAATCAGGTTTCCAGCCCTAACAGCTAAGGGTTTATTGCTGCACCATCGTCATAAATTATTATTCCAGCCACACATCCTGAACACCACTTTTAGGAGAGTCTATTTCATGGTCTCAGGCTTTCAAAAGTCATATTGGCAGCTCAACATTATTGTATCAGCATTTCTACTGCTGCAACCAGCAACATGGTCAAATATTGTTGGAGCACCATCAATTAGAGGTCAAATCTTGCACATTTATAGTTGCTAATGTTTCCAGCTGCCAGAATCATTAGCTAAACCCTTTTACCAACCAATCTGCATTTGAATTGCTGATTCTTTGTTTCCATCTGTCATACAGCAGCTGCACTAATCCTAGCAGTCATCATACTATTCCCTCAACAATCATACATCATCCATTGCTGGTTACAGAATTTATAGGGTCTGATTTGCAATATTTTCAATTGGAACATCAATCTGTGAGTGAATAAAATTATTTGCAAATTCTGATTTTGTGTCCCAGCATTATCATTCGACTTTGTAATCATTTCCAATGGTTGTACTTGTAATAAAAATCAGATTGGAGGGTTGATATTGGCTGTCATACTGACAGATCTGTATTTATCTAACATCCTAGCATTTTATGTGTGATGATCATATCATAAATCAGCATGACTTGAAGTGTTATATTGCAATTATGGATTAAAATCAACATAGTGGGGTTTGAAACTTGTGATTAGATTGTGTACTTGCTGTTTTGAGTTATTTCTCTTCAAGGAAAAATCAGAAAATACAAATAAATTGCTTGTTTCCTAAGGTTGTTCGATTGGGGCATTACAATCGAGTACGCCAAAGAATATACATATTATGTATTATTCTATTTGCATATCTGATGTTTTTATCCAAAAATGTAATATGAATTTCTTCAGGGTATTTTCTTCTTCATGTTACAAGGTTTGTGTCTCATAGTAAAACTTAAGTGATGAGTCCTTGTGTTCTAAAATCACTCTTTGCTCTACCTAATCTAATTTTTTTCAACCTCTTACCTTTTTTCTGAATATGTTATATTCGTTTCATTCATACCAGTCTAATAATTCTTGTAATTACAAATATTAATATATATTATTGTAATGTTTTGCTTTCCTGCACTTAGCTATTTTATTTTCATTTCCCACAAATACAAAGGAACCAGGCCTTTATGTGGAGAGGGATTATCCTTATGGGTGCCAATGCAATTTTGTCCCACCAAGGAATCTACAATGTGACAGATTTCTAATATAAACATTTTTCTTTCAGCAAGGTTTGGCATACAATCCAGTTTATGCAAGCACCAATGAGGACGAAATAGATTATACTGGTAAATTCAGATGCTTGTGTAAATTGGATTGTATGCCAAAACTTACTGAAAGCAAGTTGTTATTATTAGAAATCTGTCACAATGAACATTCATTGGTAGGGCAAGATTGCAACTGCATCTGAATTTACAGTAAAATCTATTTCATCTTCATTGATGCTTGCGTAAATTGGATTGTATACCAAAACTTGCTGAAAAAAAAGTGTTATTATCAGAAATCTGTCACATTTTGCATTCGTTGGTGGGACAAGATTGCAGTGTAATCTGAATTTACCAGTAAAATCTATTTCATCCTCATTGATGCTTGCATAAATTGGATTGTATGTCAAACCTTGCTGAAAGCAAATTGTTATTATTAGAAATTTGTCACATTGTACATTCGTTGGTGGGACAAGATTGCATGGAACCCATAAGGATAATCCCCCTCCTATATATATATATATATATGAATCCTTCATAAGTTGCGGTGTATGGATACAGGATACACATCCAACTTGTCCAATGTTCAAGTAAAAAAATCAAATAATATAGCAAGTCAAGGTAATTTCTCTCAAAGCAGAAAAACTAATGAAAATCAATGCAGAAAAGGTTAAATCTTACACAATTAGAGGTAAAGGTAATTTCATAAAATGAATCAGTACTAAGAAACAAACTATAAATATAAGTTGGAACAATCCGAGACTGAATGTTGAGAACAAAAGAAAGAAACCCTCATGAATTGCAATCTACTTGAACAAACAATAAAA
Source organism: Sequoia sempervirens (assembly GCA_007258455.2). NCBI lineage: Eukaryota > Viridiplantae > Streptophyta > Pinopsida > Cupressales > Cupressaceae > Sequoia > Sequoia sempervirens. Next base: position 64,075 of record VDFB02357494.1, on the reverse strand, counting down.
TGATTCATATCCTTCTTAATACTCTAAATTTCCAGCAAAAAACACTAGCATACATCAGACTGTAAACAAAGATAAATTAGCATTTAACATGCAACACTAACCCAACAAACAAATCCAAATTTCATTCAGTCAAAAATCTCATTTGATTGAGCTTTCACCCTGCATGGTACTCCTCCTGTAGGTACAATCCTAAGAGACTCACTCTGTTTCTCTGTGTTTACTCTTTTCAACTTGTCAAAAAAGGAAATTTCTATGCACTAGAGTGGCCCATTTCATAATTTCTGTTATAGGCCTGAAATTTTCCAAAACCCTAAAGATAGGTGGTAGCTGAAAGATGTGTCATATATACCCTACCTGCATATGAACCCGCCACTGAACAGCAACAAGCTGACTGTTGCCAGGGGCACCAAATGGCTTCTCATGGAATGCAATCACTAATGCATGTCCACTTCTCATCCATAAATCTTGAAAGACTGCAAGCTGGAGTTAAAACATCTTCTTATTCACAGTGTTATTCCAGAATAATGATTAAAAATAAAAGATAGAAAAGAAATTGATTTGGACATCATCCTTCAATAGAAACAGATGGAAAATTCATCAATCACCGAAGAAGAAGACAACCCAGAAAGGTTGAGACTATCAACAAGTTTTGTGACAGAAAGAGAATTGATTGCTGCCTGCTCAAATACAAAAGTGCAAGCATCAATTAGGGACTGCAATTCCTCTGATGAAAGGCCCAAAACTTCTTGTAATTTGGATGATTCAACTTCATTAAATGGTTTTTCTTCCTGTATCACATGCCCATTAAAAAATTTAGTTGTGTGTCTTTTAAGCAACTTATTGTATCAATGCAAAATTTTCATTCACCAAGTAATGCTTAGCATATGAACCAGCCTACAGGCTACAACACAGTTTTATAGGAATCATCCTACATTGTACAACTCAAAATGTTTTATAACATTTAGCCTGCAAGCTTCAACTGAAGAATGGTATACCACGTTACCTGAAATACAGAAACTCCACATCAGCATAGGACTAAGACTGCCGTTTTTCATTGAATGAATCTCATAAACATAGACAAAACTAATAAAATTCATTTTTTCCCAATTCATAAAGAATGCTACATGCTGCAATTGGTTCTGGCAAATGTTGTTTCTGTATCATTAATCTTCTGGTTTCAAAGCAGACAAGTATCATACTAGTTGAGTTATTCTGATTCACACATAATCAACATGACATCTTTGGATGCAGTGGCATAATCGTGATTGTTCTACTCCAAGAGGCAAGTAATGGGATCAGAAACAATTTGATAACACATGGTTTGATTTATATAAGACAGTCATTTGCATATTATTTTCAAATAAAATATCACTCAGTATAACTTTATATATCAATACTAGAATTAGTATTTTGCTCCAAAATTTCTTCAGTTACTCTTCTTAAAGCAGGACAAGAGAGAGGATCTCAATCCACGTAAACAACAGGTTGAAACTTTCAAATTAAAGGACTGTTGCGGTGGCAACCACAAAGGAAGGTTTGAAAACCGTGGGTAAATTGCTGATTGGATGGTTTACTGTTTTCCTTGTGAAAATTATAATTCTTTCCTATGTCATGAGGTTTGTTTTCTCATTCGTGTTCTACAAAGATCAAATTCAGATCAAATTTGACAGATACAATTTTCCAAAAAAAATCTGTTATTAAATTTGACTAATAAAATATTATTAAATTAAATTTAAATACATTATAATATATATATATTTTTTTTTAGACTGCAGGAATCGGGTAGCACGACCCCCTATAAACTGCAGTGCACCTGGTAAACTTTTTAACGTGACCGGCGGCGCTGGCGCGACACGCCCTCCGGTACCACGGGACGGGGGAGACTAGAACTCGTGACCAGCAGAACCGCAACGGAATTACTTAGCCAACCGAGCTAGGGCCCCCGCCCTAAATACATTATAATATATTAAAATATAAATAAATTTTAATTTTTTAACTTAAGTATTGTAAATACTAACTATACAAATTTTATATCTTAAATATATTAAAACATTAAATTTTAATATAAAAAAGATAAAGAAAATAAGAACAGTGGATACACTTTTAATGTATTAAATTTTATAAAAAAACAAAAAACAAAATAAAAACTAAAATAAAAATCAATTAGCAAGTCAAGGCTTAACAAAGAGAAAAAATGTCACTCCTGAACTCTCTACCCTACCGCTATCCTAATCCCTCCAATGCTACACAAGGCAGCCCTTCCTCAACAGGACAGTAGCAGATTCAGCACAATGTTGGATACCACAGAGGAAAATTACCAAATGAGATGGATGCCATCGCTGCCTCAGCCCACAACGTGCTTCCTCCGGCCTGCGGCAAGAGGGTTTCTACAAAACTTTCCAAAAGGAAAAAATCATGGCTTAAGGCTTCTGCCTCCTGAGCTAGGTTCCCCAATAGTGGTTTCAATTCCAGTCCTTCACTACAAGACTTGTTAGAATAATATCAGAGCCAGAAGATTAAAACTAGTTTTTCTAAAAATTTCTTTCGAAATTTTTTGGTTTTTGAAAAACTTTTTTTTCTGAAAAAAAAAATATTTTCATGGCTCTTTATATTATGAAATTTGAGGGCTTTTGTGCAAAAGAAAAATCATGGCTCTGTCTTTAAGATTTTAGTGCCTCTGTTAAAGGAAAAAATCGCAAGTTTCTTTTGGCAGACTTGTGCCCCAGACCCGAATAATCTGAAGCCTTCTTTTCTCTTGTGTGAAGGCATGATTTGTACTTGTTTCTCACGCGTGGAAATCTGCATTTCTAGGTGCGACTTTCCTTTTCTCCTGGTTGCGTTTTGTTATTTCTTTTCAGCACGATTTTTATCTCAGATTGGACACATTGGTTCTGCAAACACTGGGCATAATTTTGCCCTCTTCTTAGTCGCGATTTTTTGCCCTTCTCTGACACGTTTTTTCTGGAAAAAGACCTGCGCATTTTTTGAGGCTCTCTTTGGCACCATTTTTTCCTGAAGGAGGTCTTTTTTGCTAGGTTTTTTAAAGTCGTGATTTGGGACTGCATTTTGCACACAATTTTCAAACATTTTCCTGCATTTTCTAAGCTTCTATGGTCGCCTAAGGTTTTCAGAAAATTCGACTAGGGTTTTAACCCTCCAGTTCAAGTCAAAAAAAAAAATTGTTTGCAAATTCTTGGTGGGTTTTTCGAGATCTCAAATGGGTTGGTCTCCGATTTTTCTGGGTGCTTCGTTTTCCATGCCTCAAGTTTTTGTGCAAATTTGTTCTAGTGGCTAGGGTTCCCAACCCTCTGTTTCTCAAGCCGACAATCGATGTTCTGGATTTATGGGTTTTTTTAAATATTTTTTCCCTTATAAAAAAAATTCTGGATTTATGGGTTTTAATATTTTTTCCCTTTAAAAAATCTATTTGGGTTTTCATAATTTTTTCCCTTAAAAATTCTAGGAGGGTTTATAATTTTCTCCTAAAAAATTAAGAGTTTTTCCTGTATACCCTAGTCAAGGTTTCTATTGTTCGAGAGGGCTCTCTGGTATTTGGTTTTTATCATTTTTTCCAAAAAAAACAATGATTTGTAATCTTTAGTTTTCTGGGTTTGGCAAATTTTTTTTCCTTAAAAATCGTGGTTTGTTGCAGTCTATTTTAGTCGCACTTGGAGTTGCTAGGGCGAATCTGCACAACTGGCTTCTTGCAGTCTATACTCGGGCATCGTGCTCATCTGCAAAAGTTTGAAGGGTTTGTCGATTTTTCCTTAAAATCGTAGCAACTATTTTTGGTGTGTGTCTGGTTACAGGGAGGGCCAGCTCTATTACCCAACGTTATGTTGGACATTTTTTGTGATGACTTCTAGTCAACAATTCTGCAAATTCTGGGAGGGTTAGTGGCAAACTCATCTTAGTGGTAGGTTCTTGTCTCTTGTTGCAAACCATTCTAAGAAAGGGGCAACCTTCTCTGTTTTTTTCTGGACGGTTTTTTGGTACTCTTGGTCATTAACATTCTGCAGATCCAGGGAGGGTCTTAGCAGCAGTAGAGTGTTCTGAAAAATTTGTGACCAAAAGACTTGCAAATTGTTTTTTGTAGGCTAGTTAGACGATTGACCATTAAGGGAGGGTGTTAGAATAATATTTCTCTATTGTTAATGGTCAATAATATACTATTTCTACAGTAGTTAGTAGTTGAGGTAGTTAGACATCTTAAATGTCTACAGTAATCTACCTTCTCTATATATTGTAATCTTTTCCTTTGTTAATACAAGCAATTTTAAGCAATTTTCACAGCTAAAATTGTTTCAAGACTCCCATGGCAAAGACTCCCAAACCCTTGAAATAACAATGAAGAAAATATGATGTGAGTCTTGTTTTCATGGGAAAAATCCGAGAAAACATAATAAAAAACCCTTTGCCTCTTATTTGTACAAAATTGATGGCGAACTAAAATAATTTTTTTAGGGATTTTCAAAGAACTGAATTTTGAACACTTCACATTTTTATAACTTTGAGGCATATTTGCCAAAAATAAATATATATCATTTTATTTCCTCAAAATTAAGTGATAAACATGAGTGTTTTCAAAAAACTTCTAAATACTCTTTGAAACAATTTCATTTTACAAGAATGAACGTGTTCTTCTCTTCTTGAGGATGAAAACCCTCCTAATTTTCAGTGTAGTTCCATACAAGGATTGCCGGTGTGCTTCAACAAATATTGATTTCAGTGCTTCAATTTGGGTGTGAAGATTTTGGGATTTCATGTGGTTTTCAGTTTGTGGGGTGTGATTCATATTTTCAGAAAAAGCAAAATATATTTGTGTGGTATTCCCTTTTCCAGAGTTCAGTCGGTTTGAGGCTTCCAGTTTCTGTTGTTTGTTTGAATGTATTGCAGTTTGGGTATCCACTATATTTAATTTGTGGTGGATAGTATTCTAAAATTTTATGGTTGAATCATTCCATATTGACGCTGGTAAAGATTATTATTTTTCGTTGAGGCTGTTTGCCACAGCCCAAGGCTTTATTTTAAATTTAATATTTCTCTTTGCAATATGAAGGGCAATAATTTTTTTGCTGATGTAATGCATTAAGTCTGCTATTCCATATAATAGTGAGTACATCCAATATCCTAATCGCAGCATTATTTGTTATGATCTGTTTTAACTGATAGTTTACTGTCATGAAGGGAAACATTTGCTGACATTCAGGTCTCTTTGTCTGTTGAGCATGGGTTCTGCTATACTTCCAACTGAGCCTTTTCTCCCTAGCGTTGAAGATATCACAAAGTTATTGGGTGTTTAATTAAATATACTTCCAACTGTTTCTGGAAAAAGGTTCACAATATTCTATTTTAATGACCAGTCAGCAATAAGAATTAAGGACGTAGAACATCAAAATAATCACTTGGTGCTGAGTTATATAAATTTACAGATCCAAGTTGTTTTCCTTAAAGCGGGCCATAACAAGGAATATGCAGCAACTCATTTTTAGAATGATGTTTTTTTATTTGCAGTACCCTTTGTTGATTTGCTGCCTTCAAACAAAGCCTTGTTTCCAATTTCCATCGAGGAAAGGAACACCATAAAGGAGGATTATGATCTGTTGGCTATATATGGTCCAATGCTTTGCCTATATAAGTTGTTAATTCTGCTCCAGACTGGCTGCCCGTTGTTTACACAGATTGTTGTTTTAAGAAATAATATTTAAGGAATTGCAGATCACAGGAATTAAATGCAATTTTCAGTATTATTTAAGAGGTATTTATCAAAGATGCATTTCAGAGTAGATTAGTCTCAGTCTTCATCAGCATATTGGGCAGATTTTAGTGGTTATCAGGCAGAAAAGCAAGGGGGTGTTGACTTCATCAATGTATTACATCACTCAAAGGTTTCATCTTCTCATTCTGGATAAAATTTATGTGCTTTCAGCTTCATACCTACTGTTTCACAAAATGCCTTCTTTCTTGAAAGTTGAATAATAGTTTGTAAATTACTTGGGATTGGATATTGAAGTTAAACAATAGTTTCCCTTCCAAGATTGTAATACTAGACAATTTACCACCAGTAATTGTTCTTTCTTACTGAAGGTCATGGATGGTTTACTGCCGGATCCCACCTTTCCTTGTAATAAATCCTAGTTGGTTAATCTGATGGTTCCTTTCTTTACTTTAAGCACACTTCCCACCTTGCAACGTGTGTATTGGAATAGGGTGAATTAGTCCACCATTTTGGTATTCACACAATTCCACTTACATTCAACCTGTTTAGCTTGATTGGAATTTGCATTCACTATCATTCGGTTTGGCTTGATCAATTCTATGATATTTTTTCATTGTAAATATAATATTCCTTTCTTAAGCCTAGTCACTTTAGTGACAATTAGCCTATTTCCTGAGTTCCCATAGGCTAATTGGTAAGGAAAAGGGGACTCCAAAGATCTTGGAGAGTTCAGATTCAGTTTATGTCAGTTTCTATTGGTTGTATTGAGCCCAATTTGCAGTAAGGATTTGCAATGACACTTTTAGAAGTGCTTTCTGCCACCTAGGGTGTTCCCCAAACTTCTTGGAGAGTGCGTCTACTTTTAGTAAGTCACCTGATTGACACCATTCTTCATCATTCATCTCCAATATCGTCTCAGCATGTTAATCGGATGCAATTTCAGTTTTTTCTGCAACTTAGGTGAGTTATTGAGTAATTAATTAATATTTCACTAATGTTTAATGCTGAGAAATGTTAAGTTTTAGATCAGATATGCACAATAAGCAGAAAAATAACACAGAACAAAAGAAACAGTATTTTATCCTAGGAAAACCCTTCTACTCAAGGGAGAAAAACCCAACAAGACTTCAATAATAATAGATCAAATACAATAGTGCAGAAACAACACTTAAGAATCGAGCCTAGATAGGAAGAATACAATGAAATAACCCAACACTGAAGTAGTGCGAATTTCTAAGCAAAAATAAATCTCCTTCTTGAGCAGCGAATCTTCTTCTTGATCACAAAAGAATGAATGAATTGAATTGATTGTTGACTGAGGAGAGTCTCTCTCCTTTCTATACCAATCCAAGAATAAGCCTCCATTTGAGCCGACCTAGCAAGTATAATTTCTGTTTATAATTAATTCTGACTTGTCTCTTGGCCGACTAGGGCAATACCTCCTGAAGCTAAACATCAACACTCCCTCTTAGCTAGGCAGGTATAGCAAAGTCTTCTTTGAGTCCCACTCAAGGGTATCATATCTTTTCATGGATTCTCTCAACATGACGTCCACAATGGCTACACCCAATTGTGTGAAGCACAACTCAATCTTAGAGATGTGTTCAGTACAAGGGCTTTCACCTCATATTTCTCTGTCACAGAGAAATATACACTACAAGGGCTTTTACCTCATATCTCTCCGTTTCAGAGAAATATACGCTACAGGGGCTTTCACCTCATATTTCTACATCTTAGAGAAATATATGCTACAAGGGCTTTCACCTCATATTTCTCCGTTTCAGAGAAATATATACTACAACAGATTTTAATGATGTTGTGACTCCCTCTCAGCGAGGGGCACATTCTCCACCACCCCAAGCTTGTCTCAGAAGTGTACAAACTTTACCCTAGAAAGAGGCTTGGTGAGGATATCAGCCGTTTGATCATTAGTACAAATATACTTGAGCTAGATTGCTTTCCTTAGCACCATGGCTTTGATGTAATGATGCTTGATCTCCACATGCTTCGTCCTATCATGAAATACAGGATTTACTAAGAACTTTACACAGCTTTGGTTATCACAGTGAATTAATGTTGGCTCTAACATCTAACCAAACAATCCTGCAAGGAGCTTGCAAAGCCATACTACTTCACGAGCTGCTACACATGCTGCAATATATTCAGTTTCTGCTGTGCTTAGTGCCATAGAGGTCTACTTCCTGCTACACCAAGAAATCATGGCAGACCCCAAACTGAAGCAACACCCGAAGGTGCTCTTCCTATCGGCTACACTCCCAACCTAGTCAGAATCAGAATAGCCCTGTAATCTTAGATCCCCACTGGAAGCATACCTCAAGCCATATCCCACAATCCCACGCAAGTATCTCAATATATGCTTTATTGCAACTAGATGTTTTTGTCTTGGCTCACACATGAACTAGTTGAGAGCACTCACTACAAAACAAATGCCTGGTCTGGTGTTGACCTGGTACATCAATGATCCGATCAATTGTCTATACATGGTGGGATCTACCAAATCTGAATCAGATGCTGAGTCACTAAACTTCAAATTTGTCTCCATAGGTGTAGCCATGGACTTACAATCCATCATCCCAAATCTTCTCAGTATATCTATAGTGTATTTCCCTTGACTTAGGAAGATCTCATCAGGTCTTTTCCATACTTCCAGTCCCAGGAAGTAATGCATAAGGCCAAGGTCCTTCATCTCAAACTCGGAGGCTAACTCTTTCTTACATTGGACAATGAGCTTCTTTGCTCCAGTGAGAAATAAATCAACATAAATGACCAAGATCAAGGCCTCACCATCAACTATCTTGAAATAAAGGTTGGAATCTGCATCATTCTTGGTGAAAACCAAACTCATCAAGTATCTATCAATCCTTTCATACCATGCACGAGGTGCTTGTTTAAGACCGTACAAAGCCTTCTTCAATCTACACACATGAGACTCCTTCCCATGAATCACAAAACCGTGTGGCTGCTCAATATACACTTCTTCCTCAATCACAACATTTAGAAATGCAGTCTTTACACCCATTTGATGTAACTTCCAGCCCTTGGCGAAGGCAATAGCAATAATCGTCTTGACGGAAGTGTATCGAGCAACAGGAGCAAATGTATCCTCATAATCTATTCCCTCCTTCTGAGAGAATCCTCTTGCCACAAATCTTGCCTTGTGTTTCTCAATGCTACCATCAGCTGCATGCTTGATTTTGTAGAGCCATTTGGAAGTCATTACTGACTTCCCTTCAGGTCTCAAAACAACAACCCATACATCATTTTTAATGATGGACTGATACTCTTCTGTCATCCCATCTCCATACCTACTAGTTAGATGAATCCTCATAACTGGAAGGCTTAGAATCAATGATGTGACTCATCAATGCCACATAACCTGAGAACTTCTGAGGTCTCTTGTTCTCCCTGAAAATGCCTCGAGGAGCTGCATATTTTTCTGCCTCCTACATGGTTTGTCGAGCCCATAGGGGCCTCTTCCGACCTATGGCAATATCTCTAGGCCCATCAGTTGGTTCTATAGGATCAACTGGATCAACAGTCTTAGCTAGTTCGTTGGACTCCCTCTGAATGTCAGGAGTATAATCAAGGGATGAATCCATATCCTGTGGAGCCTCCTACTCCTCACTGTCTATCTCCATGTAAGATCCTTTAGATCTTCTGAAGGCTACCTCCTCTTCAAAGGAGACATCCCTGCTGATCTCAATCTGTTTCTGTCCTAGAATATATATTTTGTAAGCCTTTGAAGACTCACTGTAGCCCACAAATATACCCTTCTTGCCTGAAGGTTCTAGTTTTGTTCTTTTGCCCTTGGGCACATGAATGTACACAGGACAGCCAAATATCCTTAATTGACTAATCTCAGGCGTGTCACCTATGAAGGCTTCCTCTAGAGTCATGTTCCCCAGTATCCGATGAGGACTTCTGTTCTGAACATATACTACGGTTCTGGAAGCTTCTGCCCATAGGAAACTCTACAAACTTTGATCATGGATCATAGCTTTAGCTGCCTCTATATAGATCTGTTCTTTCTTTCGGCAACTCCATTTTGCTGAGGGTTGTACGGAACACACAACTCCCTCTTGATACCTACCTCAACGCATAAATTACAAAATCCTCTAGAAGTGTAGTCTCCTCCATTATCTGATCTCAGAACCTTAATTCTCTTCCCGATCATGTTCTCTACTTGTGCCTTGAATTCTCAAAATCTATCAAGGACTTCCTCAGACTCCTTGGATTTCAAGAAGTAAATCCAAGTCTTTTGGGAATAATCATCAATGAAAGTCACATAGTACCAGAATCCACTTAGTGACGCCACAGACATCAGTCCACACAAATCTGAATGAATAAGATCTAAGATCCCCTTGGATCTATTGTCGCTGTTATGGAAGGGACTCTTGGTGTTCTTACCAAATGCACATCCTCTGCAGATGCCATCATGTTCTAAACTAAGCTTCAAAAGACCAGTAACCATCTTCTCCATAGTGGGAAGGGCTCTGTAATGTAAGTGAGCAAGTCTCCTATGCCATAGCTCACTCAGACTGATAGAGTTGTGTAATAAAGCCTGAACTGGTCGAATTGACAATCTATATAGGCTCTCCTGACGAATACCAATCACACGAGCTATTTTTATGCTGGAGTTCTTGGGCCATGCAAGAACCTTTCCTTCAAAGAAGGCAACCTTGTACCCTTTGTCCTCCAAGGCTGAAATGGAGACAAGGTTCCCTTTGATCCCTGGTACAAACAATACATCACTCAATAGAAGAGGGATACTCGAATCTAGCTAGAAGGAAGTGGCCCAGCTCCCTTTACGGCATAACTAGCATCATCTCCAATTATAACCTGTAAATTAGACTCTTTCTCTACTAAGTTTGTAAGATGCTCTCTATAGCCTGTAATGTGACATGAAGCACCACTATATATCAACCAAGTATCACTGTCAGTTGGTACATTACTTGAAAGAGCGGAGATGAATAAAAATCCTTCTGAATCGTCTTTTGAATGTCTTGACTCCTTCTGGGGTGTCTCTTCGTCAATGTCTACTGTAGAAACATGCTGCTTCAACTTTAATTTACAGTCTCGGGCATAGTGTCCATACTTGTCACACCTGTAGCACTGAATATGAGAGAGATCCTTCTTTTTCAATTTTGGAACAAAATCTGATTTTTTGTCTCTATTCCTCTTGAAGGTGCCTCTTTTTCCTTCTCTTCCTTTGCCTCTTTCTCTAGTAGCATGTGCAGCAAGAACTTGATTTTCTTCATTATGGGAGTTTCGCTCATTTCCTCTTGCTGCTAGTTTGGTTTCTTCCTAAATATAGTCAACCCGAAGGCAATCAAACTTAGGTAACTTGGATCTCCCACTGATGCTCTGAATAAAAAGTTCCCAAGACTAGGGAAGACCATTTAGAGCCAATATAACAAGATCTTTGTCTACAACTATATCTCCAATAGTGCTCAACTGATCTCTTAAATCAGAGATCTTCATAAAGAATGAAATGATTGATTCTCCTTTAGCCATTTTTACATGATGGATTTGTTGTCTCGGAGCGAGGACTTTGTTGGTATTGTTGATCTCATAGTTGGAAAACTCGCCAAAAACTCGCGAGTTTTTTTTGAAAACGAGTAATAGTGAGAAGAACTCGCAAAAAAAACTCGCCGACTTTTGTCAAAAACTCACCGACATTTTGGCGAGTTTTTAACAAAAAGTCGGCGAGTTTTTAAAAAAAACTCGCGCTATCAGACTATGAAGTCCGCCGGCGGCCAAAAGGTCATTGCATTTTGTTTTTTTGAGTTTCTTTCACTCTTGGCAGAGCAAAAAAGGAGTTTAGAGCATTTTGCACCATTTTTTAGTGATTTTACGTTGAGGAGACGAGATATGAAGAAAGATTTCATCGGATTTCAAAGGCAAATTGGATTTCCAGGTAGGTTTTCTGTTTTTGCTTGTTCTTTCTTTTTTATTTATTTTTCTTCATTTTTGTTGATTGTATGTTTAAAAAACATCATGAATGAATTGTAAAATAGATTTAAATACATTTATATTGTTGAAAAGAAGATTTAGATTCATCGAAACAAGAATTTGTGACACTTTTTTTCTGATTTTTTCTCATATTTTGCTGATTTTTCATTTTTTTGATATTTTTTTCAAACCCTAGTTTGTTTTTTTTAATTTCATTCTTCTTGTTTGTTGAAAACATGTTTAAAATCATATATTAGCTTAATTTGTTTCTAATTTAAAGTAATTTTCTATTTTTTACATTTTTTTGTAACCCTAGTTTATTAATTTCTTTTTTCAATCCAATTTTTTTGATGAAAATGATTAGAATCTTAGATTAGTAATCTATATTGATTAATCTTTATGTTTAGAATCTTAGATTACTAATTTAAAGTAATCTCTGTTGATTGAATCTAATTTAGCTTATTTTAAAATTTTCTATCAAAAAACTAACAAGTTGTGCTTTCACTTTTGTGTGTGTACTTGTAGGTTAATTGATAATGGCTTCTCAATCCGCTTCTACCCCTACCTCAGTCCCATCCATGCCTACGAGTGGGGAATATGTAGGCACTCGTCCAGCAGGAGCTAGAGATCCTGCTTGGAAATATGCATATGAAGGACCAGAGCCTGGAACAGTGTATTGCATTAGGTGTAAAAATGTATACAGTGGAGGCATCAATCGCCTCAAATACCACCTTGTAGGCATCCCTAGACGTGATGCTAAGGAGTGTCTAAACACCAATGATGAAATAAAAAGACAAATGAATGCAATACTTTCCGCTGCAGAAGAAAAAAAGGTGCAAAGAGCAAAGGAAAAAGCGGCAATGCAAGCTGCCATAGCTTCTTCTCAAGGTGTTGCAGCCAACCTTGAGTCATTGTCAGATGATGATGATATAGCAGCCAACATAGTGGGATCTCTTCGTGGTCCACGTGTGCGAAGGCAATCGCTGCAACCCACCACCACCTCCATCCATTCGAGTACCTTTAGTAGACTACCAGGGTCAAGATCAACACCTACAGGCACAACCACGAGTTCACACATTGGTGATTTTTTTGTGCCTAGAAACACACCTGGTGCACAACCTTCTTTAGAGGCAACTGGGTGGAATAAGGAGGTGCATGAGCATGCAGATATTGCTTGTGCCGATTTTTGGTACTTCAACAACATCCCTTTCAATGTGGCAAGCTCACCTTACTGGCAAAATTTGGTGACCGCATTGACAGTTGCAGGGAAAGGCTACAAGGCACCTTCGTGCAAAGACTTGAGTGGGAGGTTAGTTTATATTCTTTAAGTTTAATTTATGTTTTTTAAGTTTATTTTATGATTAATTTAAGCTATTTTTTTGTTTACAAATTAAAACTGTGTACTTAATTTCACTTTGTACTTGTAGGTTGCTTTCTAATGCAACTGAAAGGGCAAGGGCAGCAATAGAAGAACAAAGAGAAGAATGGAAAAAATATGGCTGCACTATACTTTCTGATGGGTGGACGGATGGAAAAAACCGTACCATCATTAATTTTTTGGTTTCTTGCAAAAATGAGGTGGTGTTCTTGAAATCCGTGGATGCCTCTAGCATAGTAAAAAATGCAGAAAATTTGGCTAGAATGTTGGAGCAAGTGTGCATGGAGGTTGGGCTTGAAAATGTGGTGCAAATCATAACTGACAATGCAGCAGCATATGTGGCAGCAAGAAGAATCCTCCAAGATAAACACTACACAATTTTTTGGACACCGTGTGCTACCCATGTCCTTGACCTTCTTTTAGAGGACATAGGCAAATTAGATTGGGTCACACCGATTGTAGAGGATGGAAGGAGGATCACTAAATATATCTACAATCACCCTTGGGTTCTCAGCTTGATGAGGGAGCACACCAAAGGGAGAGAATTGGTGAGACCTGGTGTGACAAGGTTTGCAACGGTTTTCTTAACGTTGCAAAGCATTCTTGGTGCTTTGACGGCTTTGAAACAAATGTTTGTGAGTCAAGCATGGGTAGACTACCTTATTCGAAGAAGCCAGAAGGAGAAAGAGTTCAAAACATTGTCTTCGAGCCCCTCTTTGCACAAAGAGCAACAGAGATTGTGAAGGTAACTTCAAAACTTTGAGTTTGAATCTAAATTCAAATTAAACATTTTTCTTGAAGTTAATGTCTTTCATTGTAAATTTGTAAATTACTAAATTGTAACTCTAATCCTTTTTTGCATTTTTAAATTTTTATTGTAGGTGTCAGAGCCCTTGGTTAGAGTGCTTCGCTTGGTGGATGGGGATCAAACCCCAATGGCGTATCTTTATGAGGCCATGGATAGGGCCAAGGAGGCTATTAAAAGTTATTATAAGGGGGACAGCCTGAAATTTGATCCCATTTGGGAGATTATCGATAGGAGGTGGAACAATCAACTCCACCAACCTATCCATGCAACAGGGTACTTCTTGAACCCCCGTTTCATCCACTCAGGCACCTATTCAGATCCTACTGGAGAGGTTATGGAGGGCCTCACTACTTGCATACAGCGGATGACATCCACACTTGATGAGGCAGATTGCATTGTTAATGAATTGCAGAGTTATAGAGAGAAAAGGGAATTATGAAATGGCAAAGTATCTTGGAAGTTCGCCCAGCAACAAGAAGAATGGCAAGAAACTTACAAAGTCCGCCCTTGGACATGTCAAGGCCATTGCCAAGTCCGCCCTACCTTGAGTTGGGAATGAAAAAACTAACAAGAAGTCTGTCCAAGACATCAAGGATTATGGAAAGAAAAGATGAAAGTCCACCATATCTCTTCACCCTAATATGAAGTTGGAAAAAGACTGAAAGTCCGCCATGCACTTGTCCAAGGCTTAGTGAAGTCCGCCCAGCCAAGGAAACTCAAAGCAAAAAATTGGCTAAGTATAAAATTAAAAAATTGGAAAGGCAAAATAAAGTCCGACCTAGCTCAAGTAAGGATGTCTAAACTACTGTCAAGTCCGCCTAGGAGGAAATGAAGATGTCAAGACACGAGTAAAGTCCGCCCAAGGAGAGGATAAGAAAATTGGCTAAGTGTTGATACCTTGGGGAGAAGAATTCAGAAAATTGACTAAGTGTTGGAAGGAAAACAGGAAGAATAAAGAGGGAAAGTAAAGAGGAAATGAATAAAATCCTTGACCAAGGATGGAATCCACCCTACTTAGCACAAGCCAGATTCAAAATTCAAAACAGATCCACAGGCAAAGTTCATCCGAAGCTTTGGCTAAATGTTGAATAGTTTGCGTGAAGGTGTTGCAAAATGAACTTGAATAGCCAAAATTTGGCTAAGTATGGGAAATACTTCACAGAGAAAATTCCAATTTCCTCCATTATGGCGAAAGCATAGAGGCATTCTTCTCCAAATTCAAGACGCTTGAAAGAATATTCAGACATCTTTGAAGGATTTCATCTACAATCCCAGACCTATTGAAGCAATCCGGGCAACATCTTGAAGGATTTCATCTCCTGAAGAATTAAAGACAAGCTTCCAATCAGAATCAGATGGTGACAAGAAGAGTGTTCTAAACAAATTTTCATACTTAGACAATTTCTTGACACAAATTGGATAATTCAAAGAGGAATCCAAAGGAATGACGCCTGCTCCAAGGCGAGACTTCGAATACAAGTGAGAAGAAGAAATCAAAGTCTCAAAGCGAATCCAAGATCAAAGCACAAAGGAAAGAGTCATCGGCAAGGAAAATATTCTAAGGAACAAGACCAAAGTGACCAAGAAGACATCCAGCACACTGAGGTGGTGCCTCGTCATCTTCCAACCAATCAAATTATTCCAAATCAACATGCAACAACTTTCTATTTTACTGTTGGTTCATATTTAGCAAAAAGGACAAGTGTCCTCGAATGTAATTTTCTCATTGGTCGAGTAGTTAGTTGCAACAAACCCTAATTAGGGTTTTATTCTGTAATCTCGGTCGTTGATCCTAAATCAATCTTGGCCATTGAATTGTAATTGGGGAGCCTATAAATTGAGCTCACCCCTCATTTGTAAAGAGGGGGAGCATGTTGCAAAACATGTTGAGATAAGTAATTGTTGTCTACGACTGCCAAAGTAATAAGTAATGCATGCATCGTTTTGATGGTGATTGCTTCTCTTATTTTGGAGTTTGCATGGTTCTTATCCCTCATCATGGTTTACATTTTATTTCACGTATGTTAGATGAATGCAAGATTTGATAAGTGTTGATTTATGGTGAAACTTTTTGCTCATACTTTCTTTGAATGGATGATTTTCATTCAATGCGTAAAGTTAGCCTGAGCTTACTTTGTGGATGCTTAACTTCTATCTGGATAAATATTGTTCAATTTGATGGTAGTTATTCATGACGTGAAAATCATAAGCACATTCCCTTGAAGATTGCACCCCCTTTGTGTAGTTGTCGTTGAGCGTGGCGAAGCAAAGCGTGGTTATTGGTTCCACCAAGTTAATACCGTCTCTTGAATTCTTAGGAAGTAGATTAGAACTTCTAAACCCTTATCTCCTTTTTCAGTTTGTTTGATCCGGGACCCAAACAATAGAGCTTCATTGCTTAAACCTTCATTGTGAATTGAACCAACCTAGCATAAGTCCCTTTGTGTTACTAGCATATCACAACGACCATTGAGCTTATCCGCGCATCAATACTTGACATAGGGAACCTTGGAATCGCCATATGATCTCGCAATCTTAGCATACGCGGTTGTTTTTCAAGAGAGGATAGGGTGTCTTTGGGCATTTTATTCTGATGTTTGGTGTGTCACAAAACACGCATCAACAGGTATAAGAACCATGTCAACTCCAAAATAATAGAGGCAATCACCATCAATTCGAACAATGCATTACTTATTACTTTGGCAGTTGTAAGCAACAATTTACTTATCTCAACATGTTTTGCAACATGCTCCCATATTTTACAAATGAGGGGCGAGCTCAATTTATAGGCTCTTCAATTACAATTCAATGGCCAAGATTGATTTCGAATCAATGGCGAAGATTGCAAAATAAAACCCTAATTAGGGTTTATCACAACTAACTACCTCTCGACCAATGAGAAAATTACATTTGGGGACACTTCTCCTTCTGCTAATTATAAACCAATTCCATGGATAAGACAGGTTCATTGAACCTAGACATGTTGACTTGGGACAATTTGATTGGTTGGAAGATGACGAGGCACCACCTCAGCGTGTTGGATGTCTTCCTTGGTCACTTTGTTTTTCTTCCACATGCTTGCCTTAGAATATCTTTCCTTGCCAACGACTCTGTCCTTTGCACTTGCATTTGAATCTTTGAGGTCTGGAAGTCTCCCTGTAATGAACCGGACCAATTTTTTCCAATTTTTCACAATGTAATTACAATCAACACGCACCCGTTAAGGTTAGCTTTAAACCAAAACGATGCGGAAAGTAACTCTAACCAAAATGTACACCAGGATCCCGAAGTGGGCAAGGTGTGAGCATTGGTCAGAGGATCTAATGCAGATGCAAACTAGAAGGGAACTCTAACCAAGAATGTGCCTGTGTAGACGAGCATATGGTCAAAGGATCAATGCATGATGAACTGAAGTAACCCTAACCAAGAATGGCGCTGGGTGATGGCGAGCATATGGTTAGAGGGTCCCTAAACTAATAACTGAAAGTAAATAGGAAGCAAGCCAGCCTCTTCCACTTATTCAGTGGGAAGTACAATAGATAAAATGAATGATAGAGAAGAGAATTGTTGTTAGTACTACTAATCAACTTACAAATTGATAGAATGATAACCAAGCTCACTGATTCAAGTTCTTCAATGCTGCAATAATAAGTAAGACTTCCTCAATGCTTAACAGCCCTCTCTAAACTCAGACTCCTCTCAAATTTGCATTTATAATGGACTGATATGACAGACCAGCAATTGAAAATAAGCACACAGAAACCCTAGAACCCACTCAAATACTCATAACTCTCTCAATACCCAACCAAATCACATGAAACCTGATGCAAATGAAAGCTAGAATGCTGACAATGAAAACTGGAATGAGAAATGACTATCAAAATGCAGTATTATTTTTTGGCACACTTCCCAAGACAGCCCAAAATGGTATGGCCAAGGAGAAGGGTGATTTTGAGAAAATAAAATCTAGAACTCACCAAAGAGGGGCACCCTAGGATGAGGAAGCCAAGGGTAAAGTACCCAGAACCAACAAAAATTCATGCAAAGACTTATGAGCAGATTTCTACTTCAGCCAAACCCTAACCAGCAAATGCAAAACTGACAAAATCTCTGAAAACTCCAACTATGATGCTTTGTCTGCTAGTCTAAACTTAGCTAGGTGCTATCTTCCAAGCACGGAACCAAGCGAAGGAACTAGGAGGTATGCATCCCTCGAAGAAGCTCTGAAAGCATTTCAACAGCATAACAATATGATAAGCAACAATAGATGTCAAATGAAGAATAGAAGCCTCCTTTTATAGACTTGAAAAGAATCTTCCAAAAGCATCTAAAGGGCGCCCAAACCAAGGTCAAAGCATTTTCAAATTTGAAGTTGACTCCTCATCCCTCCAAAGTGGCGTCCCTTTTTGAAGGCAAATATTTATCTTTAATTTAAAATAAACTCCTCTTCAAAGTTGGCGTCCCCCTTCTCAAGTTATATTTTCAACTTTAGAATATTAAAAAAATACCTCATGAGGCGTCCACCCCTTAAAGTCCCCTTTAAGGCCTGAAATCAATAATACCAACTGAATTGCCTGAAGAGGAAAGCATGTTGAACTGAAGCCAACTGAACTGCTGCCAAAAATAGAATTTACTAAAAATAGTAAATTCAGAAAGTTGCTCGGATCAAAGTGCATGCGATACCATTGCGAAGCTTTCTGAAAACCCAGAAAGAATCTGCAATCCAAAATCCCAAACTCCAAGATGTAGCCGTCATAACTTACTAAAAATAGTAAGTCTGAAAAGGTTGCCCGACGCAATTGCATGTCATACCTCCGCGAAGCTCTTTGAAAACCCAGAAGGGATCCAGAATCCAAACAGCCCAACTCCAACATGCAAACCCCTGAATCTTCAAAAAAACTCACCAAGTAGCCGGAAACCCTAATTTTGCCTCTGACTAGCCAACAACACACCAGGGATAGGCCATCAATCACTGAAAAGTGTAGTGCTAAAAATGGGGACATTACACTCCCCTTGGAGCAGATGTCTAGACTTAAAGTTATTAAACTTTTTTTTCCTGATTGCTTTGAAATTCCTTCAAGTGCCTTGATTTTGGAGAACTCCCCTATGCTTTCGCCACAATGGAGGAAATTGGAACTTTCTCTGTGAAGTATTTCCCATACTTAGCCAAACTTTGGCTATTCAATTTCATTTTGTAACACCTTTATGTGGACCATTCAACACTTAGCCAAGATTTTGGCCATCTTTATGCTCGAATGAACTTTGCCTGTGGATTTGCCTTCAATTTTGAATTTGGCTTGTGCTAAGCAGGGCAGACTCCATCCTTGGACAAGGATTTTATTCATTTCCTCTTTACTTTTCCTCTTTATTCCTCTTCATTCTTCTTGTTTTCTTTCCAACACTTAGTCAAAATTTGATTCTTTTGTTGTAGGAAAATTCCACACTTAGCCATTTTTTGTTTCCTCTTGGAAAATTTTTACCATGTTTGTTTCTAACCTTGGCAGACTTTGGCACATGTCATGCCATTTTTCTATTATGCTTGAGCGGACTTCCTCATTGGCAAGCCAATTCTTTTGCTAACTGGGCGGACTTTGGACTTGGCAAGACATCTTCCTTCATTTCTCCTTGGTGGACTTGGCTATGTCTTGGACATCTTCAATTTAGCCTTGGCAAACTTCATGATTGGTTGGCCATGTTGGGCGGAGTTGCTCATTTCTTAGAGAATTTCCTTGACACTTAACCAAATTTTGAAATTTTATTCTCCAAGGTATCAACACTTAGCCAATTTTTTGAGTTTTTCTCCCCAAGGTATCAACACTTAGCCAAGGTATCAATACTTAGCCAAATTTTGAGATTTTCTTTCCTCCTCTTGGCTGGGCGGACTTTACCTTTGACTTGCCATTCACTCTTCAAGCATGGGCGGACTTCACTTCATGCTTGCCATATTCTCTTCAAGGTGGGGCAGACTTTGCATTGGATTGGACAAGTGCATGGGCGGACTTTATCAACTTCATACCAAGCTTTCCTTAGTGTTGGGCGGACTTTGCTTGTGCTTTGACATGCTTCCAAGCAGACTTCATCTCATGCTTGACATTTTCCATCATTGCCAAGGGCAGACTTTATCAACTTCATACCAAGCTTTCCTTAGTGTTGGGCAGACGTCACTTGTGCTTTGACATGCTTCCAAGTAGACTTCATCTCATGCTTGACATTTTCCTTCCTAGCCAAGGGTGGACTTTGCTTATGATTGGACAAGGATCATTCAAGGTGGGGCGGACTTCATCAAGTTCATGCCAAGCTTTCTCCAAGGTTGGGCGGACTTGCTCTTGTCTTGGACATTTTCCATGGCGGACTTTATCTCCAGCTTGCCATTCCTCATCTTCCTTCTTGGCTGGGCAGACTTGAAGGTTGGCTTGCCATGCTAACACTTAGACAAACTTCATCAATCCCATGCCTTTTCTACCTTGGGCGAACTTGAAGATGCTTATGCCATGAATTTCATGTTGAATTTCTTGTCTTCTTCTGGAACAAAACCCTCACCATGTGATTTTTTTTCTCGCTTTTTATGATTTTTTCTTGCTTTTTACTCTTGGAGGTGCAAAACTTTGATTTTGAAGATGAAAACGTTGACTCCATGACTTGTGGGACCCTGGCACTTTCTAAAATTAGAAATTACTAAAAACAGAAAAAAAACAAAAAGCAAAATTTCTAAAAATAGTAAATCCTGGATTGGTCCAAAAGTGCCAAAAATAGAAAAAAGCAAAAAGCAAAAAAGTAGAATCCCTAAAAAGTAGGAAGTGTTAGAGTTGACTCAAAGCAATGGCGTTCCTTGTCCTTTGGACCTTTTGAGCACTTTGATGATGTCCAGACATTGTTATGGGCCTAAACTACCTATTTGACTCGGATGATTTCTCAAACTCTAACTCCTCATTGTAAAAGAAAATGGTGATTAGCAGTTGCGATGCCAAGGCAAAAACCCAAAAAGCAAAAAGAAGGAGGTCCCCATTTGCAATGGGGCGATGTGTGAAAAGGTCACAACAAGTACCACTAGTGAGTGGATTTTGTTTATTGTTGATACTTACCCCACTAGAAAAGTGGTTTATCTATAATCGCTCACCACTGAATAAGTGGATGAGTTGCTTATGTTTTGTTCGATAAGTGGAAGAGTTGTTCTCATTTTTTCTATACACTCACCATTGGAAAGTGGAAGAAGCTTGATTTTTACATTTCTAGCATTGTATAAACATTCCCACTAAATAAGTGGATATATAATTTCAGCCATAGTTGCAAAACTCGTGAATACTCGCGAGCCAAATGGCTAGGCGAGTTACTCACCCAAAAACTCGCGGTGATTTTTCTGCTAAAAACTCACAAGTAATCGGAAAAAAGTGTGATTTTTTTGTCAATAACTCGTTGAAACTTATATGATTTTTTTTTTCTTGCCTACAATTTTAAAAAAATGTGATTTTTACTTCATTTTCACACATGATTCGTGACTTAGGGCATGCAATGACATGGCAACTAGCAATGAAGGTTTGTGTGGTTTCAAAGGCCTTAACCCCCACAAGGGGCACTGCCCCTTGACCCCAATGGGGGCATTGCCCCCAAACCCCTACAAGGGCCATTGCCACTTGACCCCACTAAGGGCATTGCCCCCAAACCCCCATGAAGGGCATTGTCACTTGACCCCACTGAGGGCATTGACCCCAAACCCCCATGAGGGGCATTGGCCCTCAACCCCATTGGTATCTCCATTCCCAAATCCCCATTAGTTATTGGGATCTCTTGTCAAAAAAGAAAATTGATTACAATGATGGGGTGATGAGGACTTGAAAATTTGAAATATAACTCTTGAGTGTGCTAACTTAGACAATATTATTGCACTACTTGCCAAAAATCTCTTTAGATGAGGCAACTTCTATATATGACATGGCTAGTGGAAGTGGCATTGTAATTCATATAGCAATTGAACTCAGTTTTTGGTCTATGATATGTGTTAAACTCTAATTTTGATTTATATATGATGAAAATCAACAATATGCTCTACAAAATTAGTAATATGTGTTTTTTAAGAATATTTTTAAAAATTTATGTATTTTAAACTGTTTGATAAAATTGCTTAAGTTATTGGGTTTTCCCCCGAGTTTTTCTTTAGTCCCAAGTTTTTAAAATTTTTGGGCTTGTTGAGTTATTGCCAAGTCCAAGTCTTTCAACTATGCTTTCAGCTGCTATATTTTAGTGAATTTGTAATCCTGAACGCAGTATGCTCTCACCTTGCTTTTATCAGGAATTGGGTGATTAGAAGCGTGAAGGAAGCTAACTACATCTCATTTCCAATTTGCAATAATTTTCAAAACAAAAATCTAAGGTGGATAATACAATCATATCAAAGCTAGTGATCTTGCTAGTCTATGTATCTAACTCTATCTTGTAGCTGTTTTTTCTGAGTGAAACAGAATTATGGTACTACAACAGAGAACAAAGAAGATGTTAGTGTTTTTGTAGCTGCGGGAGATATTTCCCAAAGAATTATTGCTCAAGGCAAGTCGGCCTATTAATTATAAAACAAATATTGCAATTTCTAAGTCGGCTCTAGAGGAGATAGACACCTAGATCAGTATATATAGGAGAGAGTCTCTCCACATTTAATCATTCATTCCATCTCAATTTGATTTCCTATCACATCAAGAGCAGATTCGCATTCAAGAAGAAGAGTTTTATCCTTTGTGACTAAGAATTTCACTCTATCTTCAAGTGTTGGTCTATTTTATGATATTCCGCCTTTCTAGGGCCTGATTCTAAGTGCTATTTTTGCACTATTATTTCTGATTTATAAGTGAATAATTTGCTGTTGGGTTTTTCCCTTGTGTAGAAAGGTTTTCCCAAGATAAATTGTTGTGTCTTCTTCTCTGTGTTGTGTTTTTCTGCTTATTGCTTATTTTTTATCTGAAAATTTAACATGGTATCAAAGCAAAGTTCATGAATATCCGATCAGATTTGACTAAGCATTTTTTCATTGAATATCATTCCCATTCCTAGCAGATCTGAAGCAGACTTTAGATGCAGATCTAAAGTGAATGTTTGAGCAAATTGAAGGAGAACTAATGCATAGATAGGAGCGGATCTAAAGGAGAGCTAAGAGCAGACCTGAAGAGGATTTAAGTGCAGCATTTAAGGAGATTTTGTGAAGCAAAGTTAGCAGATCCAAAGGCAATTCGTAGTAGAATTATTGCAGACCTAAGGGCAGACCTTGAAGGCAAATCATTGCAGACCTAAGGGTAGACCTTGAAGGCAATTTATTGCAGAGCTTGAAGATAAATTTTTGTAGACTATGAGCAAACTTTGAAGGTGAATTTATGCAGATGAATTTGTGCAGACCTAAGAGCAGATATAGAGCAGAATTCGTAGCAGACTTATGAGTAAAAATCAGATATTTGGAGGAGCAAATCTACAGCAGAAAAGAGTAGAGTTATAAGCAGAAATCAGTCATATATCTTGAGCAGACTTAATGCAGATTTCTATTGAAGATAAAGTTCAGATTTGAAAGTATTTAGTGAATATCAAATTGCAGATCTGAGTGTAGGTTATGTGAGTAGAAATTCAAAGCATATTTGTGTAGTAAGCAAATTTTGTTGAAGACCTTGAAGGGATCTAGGGCAGATCTAACATTCGGTTGCTTTTGAATTTGAGTAGAAGACAATTCTTTAGGGCAGTTACTCAGGAAAAAAAAGATGGTGATCGGTGTCAAGGTAGAAGATAGGCTTGATGGAGCTTCAAACTTCAACTCTTGGAAACCTAGGGTACTCATTGCCTTAGAAGAGAATGATCTTCTAGAATTCATAGAAAATGACATGCCTGAGTCGTCCGAAGACACAGAGAAAATCCAGTGGAAGAAAAATGGTACGAAGGCTAGAAAGATCATGATAGATTTTGTGATGGATCACCTAGTATCGATCATCTCCAAGATGAAGACAGCTAAAGAAATGTTTGATACTCTAAAAGGACTGTATGAGATCAACAATACCAGCAGAGCCCTTGCTCTGCGACAACAACTTCATCATGTAAAAATGGCTAAAGAAGATTCAATCATTTCATTCTTTATGAAGATTTCTGATTTGAGAGATCAGTTGAGCACTATTGGGGATAAAGTTGCAGACAAAGATCTTGTTATGTTGGCACAAAATGGTCTTCCCCAATCTTGGGAGCCTTTTCTTCAAAGCATCAGTGGGAGATCCAAGTTGCCCAAGTTTGATTGCCTTCGGTCTGACTGTATTCAAGAAGAAACCAGATTGGCAGCAAGAGGAAATGGGCGAAAATCCTATAATGAAGAAAATCAATTTCTAACTGCACATGCTACTAGAGAAAGAGGTAAAGGAAGAGAAGGAAAACGAGGCACCTTCAAGAGAAATCGAGACAGAAAAACAGATTCTATTCCAAATCGAAAAGGAAGGATCTTTCTTATATTCAATGTTACAGATGTGACAAGTATGGACACTATGCTCGAGACTGTAAATTAAAGTTATCACAACATGTTTCTACTGCAGAAATTGACATAGAGACATCTCAGAAGGAGTCAAGCCATTCTAAAGTCGATTCAAAAGGATTCCTCTTCATCTTCGCTCTTTCAAGTAATGTACAATCTGACAGTGATACTTGGTTGATAGATAGTGGTGCTTCACGTCACATTGCAGGCTACAGAGAGCATCTTACAGACTTAGTAGAGAAAGAGTCTAACTTACAAGTGATAATTGGAAATGATGCTAGTTATGTCGTAAAGGGAGCTGGGGCCACTTCCTTCTAGCTAGATTCAGGTATCCCTCTTCATTTGAGTGATGTATTGTTTGTACCTGGAATCAAAAGGAACCTTGTCTCCATTTCAGCCTTGGAGGACAAAGGGTACAAGGTTGCCTTCTCTCAAGGAAAGGTTCTTGCATGGCCAAAGAACTCCAGCATAAATTCAGCTCGTGTGATTGGCATCCGTCAAGAGAACCTATACAAATTGTCATTACGACCAGTTACTTCGAAGAGGAGGAAACCTTTAGGAGATCTAAAGGATACTTCTTGAAGGTGGAAATGACATTCAGAGGGAGTTTGACAAACCAATAGAGGCTACAAAGGATGTGGAAAATGACGCACTCACTGAGAGGGAGTCATAGCATCATTAAGATCTGTTGTAGTGTATATTTCTTTGAGATGGAGAAATATGAGGTGAAAGCCCTTGTAGTGTATATTTCTCTGAGATGGAGAAATATCAGGTGAAAGCCCTTGTAGTATATATTTCTTTGAGAAGGAGAAATATGACGTGAAAGACCTTGTAGTGTATATTTATCTGAGACAAAGAAATATGAGGTGAAAGCCCTTGTAGTGTATATTTCTCTGAGACTGAGAAATATGAGGTGAAAGCCCTTGTATAGATCACATCTCTGAGACTAAGCTGTGTTTTCTACAATTGGGTGTAGTCATTGTGGACATCATGTTGAGAGAATCCATGACTAGATATTTGAAAATACCTCCCTAACTAAGAGGGAGTGTTAGTGTTTTTGTAGCTGCGGGAGGTATTTCCCAAAGAATTATTACTCAAGGCAAGTCGGCCTATTAATTATAAAACAAATATTGCAATTTCTAGGTCGGCTCTAGAGGAGATAGATGCCTAGATCAGTATATAAAGGAGAGAGTCTCTCCACATTTAATCATTCATTCCATCTCAATTTGATTTGCTATCACATTAGGAGCAGATTCACATTCAAGAAGAAGAGTTTTATTCTTTGTGTCTAAGAATTTCGCACTATCTTCAAGTGCTGGTCTACTGTATGATATTCAGCCTTTCTAGGGCCTAATTCTGAGTGCTATTTCTTCTCTATTATTTCTGATTTATAAGTGAATAATTTGCTGCTGGGTTTTTCCCTTGTGTAGAAGGGTTTTCCTAGGATAAATTGTTGTGTCTTCTACTCTATGTTGTGTTTTCTGCTTATTGTTCATTTCTGATCTGAAAATTTAACAGAAGACAACCCTATCAGCTGCCACAAAATCATGTAGAAGAGACTTTGTCAAAGGCCCTAGCTGCACGTCAAAATCCTACAATTGATAGTGAGATTTCAACAAGAAACAAGTCAAATAGACATAAGGGTACAACCCCACCACACAATCTAAATTTTAGAGAAGAAAGAAAGTTTGATGCCATGCTTAACATGATGTCGAAAATGTTGGCCAAAATGAATTAGAACATACCTCAAACTCCTCCAATTCAGAATGGTGAAACTAGTGGTTCTAACAACAATAACCACCATAGTAACAATGGTCACACTATTGGAGCAGCTTTTGGGTATGTTCGTAGACTGCTCCAACCTACATTCATTCAAAGGGAGGAGGCTCAAGTTGTTCCAGAAGCCCAAATTCCAATGGCAAATGAAGTGAGGGAAAGCTATGTGAAATATGTCACTCTTCCAGTGGAGATCTATGACATCTTGACTTTAGAGCAATTCATGAACCAAAAGAAGAAGAGAGGTGGCATAAGATTTGAGAACCGAGGTCCTAAAATGATAAGGGAGTATCAACAAACTCTTGGGAAGGTGACTTTAGCTCACTTTGATGGAAGTGATAAGTGCACAACTTGTGCTTGGGTTCAAAAGTTAGATAATTAGTTGCATTTAAAACCCATGCCAAAGGAGGTTGCAACGCGTGAGTGGTAGTACCTTGGCTTGATGACACTAAGCCACAATTTGATCACCACCTATGATGAGTTTACAAACAAGCTCATTGAGAGATTTGACAAGAAGAACCCTGAGATGCAATTTAGAGAGCTTGCACAATTAAGACAACATGGTAGCATTGATGCTTACATATCAAAGTTCCAAAGACTTTTTGTTATGGTTTCAAACATTACAGAGAGGAGACTTGTGGTCCTTTTCAATGAAGGACTAATGGAGCCAATTAGAGGATGGGTTAAACCCTTTGACTCACCAACTCTACAAGAGGCTATAAGGAAGGCAAGGAGCATGGAGTTTGCTGCTCCAAGAAACAAATTTCATTCAAGAACCTTCCAGCACAAGAAGGACAAGAAGCATTTTCATAAATATTCAAATAAGTCCAAAAAGACCACAATAAAAATGCATGAAGACCTCTGAAATGAGATTAGGAAGAAGAAATTTCTGCTTCACTTGCAAGGACAAATGGGCCCTAGGCCATAAACGTTTCGAAAAGGACAAAGCTCATCGATTAGAGATCTATTCAGCTGATGAATTAGCATCAGAAAAATCAGACCAGCAATCTGATTTGGAGGAAAAAGAAGATTCATCTGAAGCATCAAAAGAAGAGAAGGAAAGTGAAGGCACTCTTGCCCAACTTTCTAGTTTTTAGAAACACGAGTAATTTAGAATATGTGGAGTCCTATGTGGGCAGTGGGTAGTGGAACTAATTGATATTGGAGCTACACATAATTTTATTGATGGAGTGGTAGCTCATAGAGAACTCAAGGCTGAAGATGACAATGGTTTGAAGGTTATGGTAGTAGATGGCTTTACCATCACTTGCACAAGGAGAATACCTCAAATGAGCCTTCAATTGGGAAATTATGAGGTCAAGGATGATTTTTATGTTGTGAGCATCAGTTATAAAGATGTTGTGTTAGGCATTCAATGGTTGTGATCTTCGGGTGAGATCACATTGAATTTTCAGACCATAGAATTAAAGTTCCATTTCGATGGAGAAAAAGTGGTGCTAAGGGGAATGTCAAATGGAGGCCCACATGTTGTCACCTTCAAAAAAATGGAGAGGTTGATTTGCCATGACTAAGTTGAGTGAGCAACAGAATGGCCTACCTGTTGATGTGTGTTTTGTGACCTACACCAAACAGCAGAATAAAGTGTCCAACGACTACCCTATTCTCTCTTGATCAAAGTATTCCACATGCTAAGATTGTGAGAGAGATCATGTGTTCAACTCCAAGGTTCCTTCTAGGCGATGGATAGTCTCAGTTGGTTTGTTGTGCTTTGTTGGTATCACGAGGGGACTTACACAATTGTTCGGAAGCGAAAGACAGACAGCAGATGAAAAGGGTTTTTATGTGGCTCAAAAGATTTAACAAGGAAGTGCCAATTTCCTAATATTAACCAGTAAATGTTGAATTTAAATGAGTGTAGGGATAGGAAAATCTATGGACTACTCTAAGAGCGGGACACGGGGATCAATTTCGGCAAACTTCAACCAGATTTCGCTTTGCCTCATGTTGGATAGCTTCCACAAAGTCGGTGCAATCTTCAAAGGGGGTGGCTAAGGATATTCAGGTAACAATTCAACATGTAAATACCATCACAACAATGCATACAAACATGCCAATCATAACTGAAGTTATGCACGAAATGTTCTAGTCAACCACACAAGGCAAACTTACCATCAGTAAGCTTGCTAGTGGTATGGATTTAGACAAAGCTTGCTTTGATTAAACACCGCATTCCATTACTACTATCTATTTGCATGAAATGAAATTTACTCTACTTTAAGCTACTACTCGAATCAGAAGGACGAAGAAACCTTGCTAGCTACTCACAACAAAAGACGAGATCATCATCAATGAAAACTCTTTTTATTGAGAGAGTGTTCACAACAATTTCTTACAAAGTTTTCAAAGGAAAAACTTTCCTTCTTCTCCAAACTATCAATCTATCAACTATGCTAGCTCTAAGCTATCTCTCTTTTCTAATGTTTGATCTAATGAATTACAAATGAGGGGGAGTGCCCCCTTTTATAGCTAGCCAATATGGATGGACGGCCCAAATCAAATTACAATGGACGGCTCAGATTGAGCCACATAAGCCCTAAACAAGATTCTACCCTAAAAACCACCAGAAGGTGGAATGGTGCAATAAATGAGCACAAAATGACAAACTCCTCCTTTTGACCATTACGGGCAATTAATGCCCACTACCCTTCTAGAAGATTCTCATCCAGGAACGCGTTCCCACTGCTCTTCTTTCTGACAGCAAAATCAATGAAATGAGCCAGCACTGCTTCAACGTCTTGCACTGAAATAGATGGAGTGAGATTGAGTTGAAACTCGAGGATGGTAACTGTTTGCTCCTATCGAATGCAAGATTTTCTCCAGGCCTCAATGGCTTCTTGAGCACTCTAGATGATGCTGGAGAAAGTGGAAACGTTCTCAAAATCAACCTGGGCAAATGTTCTCACCTCAAAGAAGAAAGGCTGCAATCTGCCTTTCAAGCCATCCAATGTCACTTCCTCAGGAGTTAGTCACTTTGCAAACAAGGCCTCGAGTGTGTTGAAGACGCCCTCCTGAATGTTTCCCATAGCCTTCCTCACTTTGACTGATTCTGTCTGTGCTGTGTTGAAGAAGCCTCGGCCAGTGAATGTTGTTGAATACCACCCTGGAAAATCATACCGATCCCCTTCTTGGATCACTCCTTCAACCAAAGTTTGCATAGGCATATGCATAAGGGCTGCGAAGCGTGGAATGGTCTTGTCCTAATAGATGTGAGTTTCATTCCAAGCTTGGTCAATGTTCTCCATACGTGTGAGGATGCTTGAAGCATGCTGAAAAGATGAGAGAAGGTCTTCAATGAATTTTTCAGCTTCAACACGGACACCACCCACCCACTTGTTTGCTTCCTAAATCGCCTTCTTCAACTCTTTGAGCCCACTAACTGACTCT
>VDFB02357494.1:0-34433 GCA_007258455.2 Sequoia sempervirens | reverse complement strand
CCCCTCTACATCCATTTTGTGATACTTAGGAAGTTTCTACCAACTCATCCAAGCTAAGGCGCATTTAGCACCTCATGCTTTTAATTTTCACTACTTAGAAAACTCTCAAGTCCCCCCTTCTTGTCTTGGGCGCAATTCCACCCTTCTACTTTCAATTTGTTTTCCTTAGAAACTTTTCATGCCCCACTTGTTCTTGGGCGCATTTAGGGGGGAGAACTTTCAATTTGCAACACTTTGATTGTTTTCCATGTCCTCATTCCACCTTGGGGCGCATTTCTACCCCTGAACTTCCATTCTTCAAGACTTAGACGTTTTTCATTTCCTTCAAGTTGCTAAGGCGCATTTCACTAGGCCGACTTTCAATTTCAACACTTAGACAGATTCACTACCTTGTTCTCCACTCTGGGCGCATTTAAGGTGGTCTTCTTTCATTTTGGTGCCTTAGGAAAATTTCACAGCCTCCACTTCTAGCTTGGGCGCATTTAGGGGTAGGAGCTGTCAATTCCAATACTTAGAACTTTTTGCTACCCAATCTCCTCCTTCAAGTTGGGCGCATTTAACCCCTTGTACTTCCATTTTGATTGCCTTAGAAAATTTCCCAACTCAACTCCTTAAGATGGCCGCATTTGACCCCCTGTACTCTCATTTTGGTCAGCCTTAGGCAATTTCCAAACCCTTCAAGTCTCTCAAGGTGCATTTGAGGGGTCTGACTTCAAGTTTCAAGTACATAGCAAAATTCTTAACCTCCCTCTTCACTTCGATGCATTTCAACCCCTATGCTTTCATTTTAATGACTTAGAAGATCTTCATGGGCGCATGTGAGGGTATGAGCTTCAACTTTCGAATACTTGGAAGAATTTCTAGCTATGCCACCTTGAAGGGCGCATTTGGCAGGGAGGAGCTTCAAGTTTCAATAACTTAGAAAATTTCAACTCATCAACTCTCAAGTTAAGGCGCATCTAACCTCCTGAACTTTCATTTTTTCAAACTTAGCAAATTTTCGTCCATTTTCTTCATCTCAAGGCAGATTTGATGGTGTGAGCTTCTAATTGAGTGTGTTGAGCCTCTATTTCTCCATGACTTAGGAAATTTCGTGCCACCCTCGGCCTGCCATAGCTTGCTATTTTTAGAAAGATTCAAAGTCTTCACGATTTTCAAGGATTTTCCACTTCTGAAGACTTGATCTTTGCCCAACTTGACCCTTGTGACAAGACCAGCTTGCCAACACCTGATGTTTGCATGCACCTGCTATTTTTAGTGACTTACTAAAAATAGTAAATGTTCGGAATGAGCTCAAATTGCATGAGTAGACTCCCTGAAGAATGTTGATCGTGATAGGGTACCACTTTTCAGAGACTCGCGTTTCGCCCTATCTTTTAGGAAACCCTAATTCTTCTGGATGGACTTGCTAAAAACAGTAAATTCCTAATTTTCAAACTTTTGCAACTCTGTTTAACTTGGAATTTGTTCCATGGGGTCCTTGTCACTTGCTTGACCTGCTCACACTGGTGCCTCACATTGACTTGCTATTTATAGCCCTGTTTCTAGAGTGACTTACTATAAATAGTAAGTGCTCAAATTGCCTTCAAATTTTACCAGTGGATTCCTTGAGAGATGTTGATCGTAATGGGATACTTCAGTTTTCGGAGATTCTAGCATTTGACCCTTCGTTTTAAGTCCTGGAGCTGGAAACCCTAATCTGACCTGCATGTGGCTCGAATGACCTCCGTTTGATCCCGTTTCTGTTGCATGTTGTTGTGCTCGTGATTTTGAAGTGTTGGGGAGCTACTGGAGTGGACCTACTAAAAATAGTAAACATCTGAAAAAAGTGACCAATCAGCTGTCGGATGAGTTTGCATGTCACACCACTCGAGAGATCTCAAAAAACCCAGAAAAGCCCAGTAAACTGGTCTACATGCGAGCACTGGCTAAAAAATAGCAAGTTCCCGAAAAATGATCAACTTGTCTTGCATGTCACATCATTGCGTAGCTCTCGAAAAACCCATAAAGGATATCCAGACATGTATCAAAAAATCTCGCATGCAAACCCTAAAAATAGCCTCCGAAGTCCGAATTGCAGAAAGTCACCATCTCAACTTGCATGTTATATCATCATGAAGGTCTTGAAAAACCCAGAAAGATTCTCCAGACATGCATTGAAAAATCATACATGCAAACCCTAAAATTGGCTTCCGAAGTCAGGAGTGCTAAAAATAGCAAGTTTTCAGAATTTGCTCAAATTTTGCAAGTGGGGAGTTCTAAGTGTAGTGAGTGCAATGCAACAATCAGAATTTGAAAAACCTTAGAAAATAGGCCCCAAATTGGTACTTACTAAAAATAGAAAATTGTCAGAATTCAGTGGGAATCTGTTGGAAGCCTTCTGATAGTGATGCTAAGCTCAGATTTCAATTAGCCAACTCAATTTGACCTCAAAATAGCCTGAAGGTGAAAACCCTAATTCATCAAAATGTTCTCCAGACTTAACCCTAATTCTGATCTAGGTCAAAAGAAAGGTACATCATCAGAAAGGAAAGACAAAATAGAGAGAGACAGACACAAGACCAAAGCCAAAAGACCAAGATGGAGCAAAAAATTAGGGGGTCCCCATTTGGAATGGGGTGATGTGTGAAAAGGTCACAACACTACCATTCATGAAGGAGAAAAGAGAAGTTATCATCCGAATGTGCAAGCTTTGCTAACCAAGTGAAACAAGCTTTTTAGTTGTATACCTCCTGGAAGGCCTCCTAAAAGAGGCATTGAGCATGTGATAGAATTGGAAGAGGGAGCCAAACCTGTCATCACCACTCCCTACCAACATCCCAAAAGACACAAAGACAAGAATGAAAAAGCAATCAAAGAGCGTTTGGAGATGGGACATATCCGTCCAAGTAAGAGCCCCTTTTCTTCTTAAGTTGTGTTAGTGAAGAAAAAAAATAGAACTATGTGTATGTGCATAGATTATAGGGCTCTAACCAAGAAGACTATCAAGAATCGATACCCCATTTCAGAGATTGATGAGCCACATGGAGTTGTCTATTTCTCAAAGATAAATTTGAGATCTGGTTATCATTAGATAAGGTTTCGTGAGGAGGATATAGAGAAGGTTGCCTTCATATGCCATTTTGGTCACTGTGAGTTCTTGGTTATGCCATTTGGGTTAACCAACACTCCTGCAACATTTCAATCTTGCATGAATCGGGTGTTCAATAAGCAACTCAAGAAGTTTGTGTTATTATTTTTTGATGACATCCTAATTTTCAGTAAAACTTGGAAGGAGCACATGAGGCATTTGGATGAAGTTCCAAGTATCTTTGAGGCTGAATCTTTGTTTGCTAAGAAGTCAAAATGCGGGTTTGGAATGACTGAGCTCTTGTACCTTGTTCATATAATCAACTCGAAGATTGTTAGCATTGATCAAGAAAAGATCAAGGCAATTTTAGATTGGCCTCCACCTACAAATCTTTCACAATTGAAGGGATTCTTTGGTCTTTGTGGCTTCTACAGGAGATTTGTGAAAGGTTTTTCACAATTGGCTGCCCCACTTACTAATCTTACCAAAAAGGGGGCATTTGTGTGGTCTAATGCAGCGCAAAAAACTTTCAATCAGTTCAAGCAAATCATGATAACATTTCCTATTTTAGCCATACCTAATTTCTCTAAGCTATTTGAACTTGAATGTGATGCATTTGGTGAAGGAATAGGTGTTGTCCTAATGAAAAATAAGCACCCAATTGCTTTCGAAAGTAGAAAATTGAGACGTGGAGAAAGGAAATACTCAATTTATGATAAGGAGATGCTTTCTATAAAGCTTTGGTGAAATTCAGGAAATACTTGGTTGGTGATAAGTTCGTTGTTAAAACCGATCATAGAATTAGAAAGATCACTCAAGATCGCATTTCTTGCTTTACCATTGTTTTCATTATCCTTGATCTCATCATCACTTGTTGGACCAGCAGTAGGCATAGTATATCCTTTTTCAACTGACTGCCAGACACCAAAACCAAGAGAGACCAGAAAGGACTCCATCCTAGCTTTCCAGTAAGCATAATTTGTTCCATCGAACATAGGATCCTTGACACCCTTCCTATGCGCCATCCGGATCTACCTCAAGTAGTTAAGCTTTTTTTGGGAACCACAGCTCTGATACCAATTGTTAGATGCATAGAACAACTGAGAGGGGGCGTGAATCAGTTGTATACTTAAAAACAGTCAAACCCTCAATATCTTTTCAAACCCTTATCAACCATTAAACCCTTACTATGCATTAGCAGAATGTAAACATATGAAACATCAACGTGAACACATCCAAACACATAAGAACACCAAATTTACGTGGAAAACCCAAGAAGGGAAAAACCACGGTGAGGATTAGCTCACATAGATATGAATTGCAACACTGAATACAATTAGGCTCATTGCCCAAAAAAAGAAGAAAGGCTCACTATCGGGTGGCTCACTGCTAAGAAGAAAGAAGATAGAAGAAGACTATTACAAAGAGATTCACTATCTCAAGGCAACAGGAGAAATCCACCACTGAAACTTTGGACCATCCACAACCTTCGGCTCATTGCTTCTAGTAACTTCAAGAACACTGAGAATGTAGACCCTTCTGCTCACTTCATTGGAGTCATAGGCATTAAGCTCACACTTAAATCACCACACTTAATCAAATTTGCATATTTCGCACACCTTCTATAGATCCACACTCATCTACAACAATTTACCTTGCTTATATACCATCCTCGACCTAAACAATCCCAATTAGGTCAGCCTTAATGAAACGTATGCACCTAAAACGTGCAATACCAAAATAGGTTGACACCAAACACCTCCGTGATGGAAAGAAGTGAAGGACGACCACACCAAGGGTTAACTAGGATCCAAATCCACATCACCACGCTACTCAACACATCCACAATCCACGAGGTACCTCCGCAAATAGCACTAGCACACTAGGTCAGCCAAACCTGAACTAACTGTTAGAATATTATATTCTTATGTATTAATGGTCAATATTATATTATTAGTTAGTTTAGTTTTCTTTATGTCTATCTACAGTAATAGGTAGGTAGAAGTTGGTCATGTCTTTAATGACTTTAGTTGCTTGTAACTTCTATATATTGTAAGCCTCTTTTTCTATTAATTCAATGAATGTTTTCACCATTCACATGGTATCAGAGCCAGTAAGGAAAAATTCTTGAAGATTTTTATAATTCTAAAAAAAAAAATTTAAAGGAATTTTTTTAGTGAAAAATCTTTTTTGAGAATTTTGTGATCGTGGGTTCGCAGAGGGTTTCCGTCAAAGATTATCTAACCTGTCTAGGGTTTCTGAAGTTTTTTTCAGGGCGGATTTTCTCTTGCTAAGGGTGCAACTCCAAAAACCTTCCTGGGCACACGCTTTATTCTGTTATGGCACGGATTTAACCCTTTTCTGGCTGCATTTTTTTCGTCATTTTTAGGGCGCATTTTTTTCTCCTTCAAATTGTGTTTTCTGAGCTTGATAAAAATGCATCATTTGTCTATTACCCACGCGACCAAACCCACGCGTTTTTTTTGAGACTCAAGGTGTATTTTTTTTTCTCTCTGGGCGCGCGCAACCTACCTCTGTTCTGCTCGCATTTTTTGTGCCACCTTTGACCCGCGTTTTTCATCTTTTTGGGCGCGACCTTCTTCTCTTCCTACTGGCGTGACTTGTCTCCCTAGTGGACGCGATTTTCAATGCATTTTCCCTACGTTTTTTCTCCATCTTTCTGAAAATCGTGTTTTTTTAAAGAGCCTTCTAGGGTTTTGCAGATTTCTCCTATGCTTGAGGTCGGAAATTTTTTTCGAGTGTAGATTCTTGGTGGGTTTTTCTAGATCTCAACTGGGTTGTCTTCCTTTTTTTCTGGGTACCTCGTTTTTCATGCCTCAAAATTTGTGCAAGTGGGTGTTGACAAATTTTTTTTGGTTTTCAACAACATTTTTTGGGTACTCTTCAGATCTTCTAGGTTTTGTCTTCAAAGTACCTCGAAATCTGTGCTAGGGATTCTGCTTTGAATTTGTGTTGTTTATGTTTTTGTTTTGCCTTCACCAGCTTGACCTTAGTGTACGTGATGGCATCTCTAACAAATATAATGCTCAAAAGCAGCCAAAAGTTCAATGGGAAGAATTATAACACTTGGAAGCAGCATATGTTGACCATCTTCGAGTATCAGTGTCTTGATGCGATTGTTCTGGGTACATCACCTTGACCTACTGTTGTTGGAAAAGACCAAGACAAATAGGATGAACGTAATCGGGAAGCTGTCATGCTTATCAAGCTTTCAGTCATTGACAACCAGCTGCCACAAGTGTCGTCACGCAAAATAGTTGCTGGGTTCTGGACGAACCTAAAGGATTTCCATGAAATGTCAGATAAGAGTCGTGTGTTCTTTCTTAAGAACATGCTCTTTTCAATAATGATGGACGAGAAGACCCCTCTCCAGGAGCGTCTGACAACGATAAAGGACATTCGCGTCTAGCTGGAAACTATTGGTCAAAAGATGGAGGAAGAGGACATGGTAGTGATCACTCTGAAAAGTCTACCTAAGTCTTATGAACATTTCATAGAGACTCTCAATATTACTTCAACAAATGTTGACTTGAAATTTCCAGACTTGTGTAACAAGCTTCTACAACAGGATCGTTGGAGACAGCAGTTTGGAAGCAATACCAGTTCCACCTCCACAGAGCAAGTGTTCTCTGCCAAATCTTCTGCTAAGAACAAAGGAAAGATGCAAAATTCTCAGCCGAAAAGCTCTGGTTCTTCTCAGGACAGCAAGAAGAAAAAGAACATTCAGTGCAATTATTGCCATAAGTATGGTCAAATGAAGGTTGATTGTCGGCTTTGATTGGCTTCTGAACAAAAGAAGTAGGGAGGGTCTCAACCAAAGGCAAATGTTGCAGAGCACACTAATCAGAAAGAATCTACATTCTATGCATTTATGGCCAAGAGAACAGCAGATCCAATACAATCTTCTACCTAGTATATTGATTCTGGAGCTTCGCGGCATTTTACTCATCGTCGAGATTGGTTCACAATATTCAAACCATTTTCTAATTTTGTCATTTTTGGAGGAGGCGAAGAGTACACAGTTGTTGGTAAGGGCACTGTCCAGATTCACTCAGGAGGAAGAAATTTACTCTTTCTCGATGTTTAGTATGTTCTAGGCATGGAATATAACCTTCTCTTAGTCAGTCAAATCATGAGGCATTCTCCCCAGTTGGATGTTGTTTTTAATTCGTCCACCTGCAGCATCATTGATAGGGAGACTTGTACTACAATCGCTATGGGACTTGAGGATCATGTTCTATATAGACTTGTTGATTCTGGTGATTCTTAGGAGCACACTCTGGCAGCCAAGAGTAAATCCATCAGCAAACTTTGGCATCAGCATTATGAGCACTTGAATGTGCACTATCTCTCTCAACTGTCTCGGGAGGGTTTGGTTCCAGGTCTACCTGAGATCCAAACTCAAAATCATAGAGTTTGTGGAGCCTGTCAAGTTGGGAAGCAGCATCGGACACCATTCTTGGATGGTGATTCTTGGCGAGCCTCCAAGGTACTTCAATTGGTTCACGCTGATGTATGTGGACCAATGAACACTCCATCTGTTATTGGGTCCAGGTACTTTTTATTATTTGTTGATGATTTCAGTCAAAAAATGTGGGTGTATTTTTTGAAACATAAATCAAATGTGTTCAGTACATTTCAGCAGTTTAAGGCCTTCGTTGAGAAGGAATTAGGTTCTCAGTTTGTTACTCTAAGGTCAGATAATGGGGGGGAGTTTTGTTCAGCTGACTTCTCTACTTTTTGTGTTGCACACGGCATTAAGCGCCAACTCACTACACCATACACCCCTCAGCAGAATGGTGTCGTTGAACGTAGGAATCGCACCATCACTGAAATGGCTCATTCTATGCTGGAGTACAAAAATGTACCTAAGAAATACTGGGCTGAAGCAGTTTGTATTGCAATCCACCTCCTGAATTGGTCACCTACACAAGCCGTTAAGAAGATGACCCCAAAAGAAGCCTGGTCAGGACGTAAGCCTAAGGTGGGCCATCTGAAAGTCTTCGGTTCTACAGCTCATGTATGGATTCCAAACGCCAAGCGTGCCAAGTTGGACTCTAAGAGCCAGACACTTATGTTTACTGGTTACAGTGACAATCATAAGGCATACAGGTTGATTGATGTGGAGACAAATCGTCTCATATTCAGTCGTGATGTTGTGATTGATGAGACTACTGGTCCATTTGTTCCTACTACCAGTCCTGCAGATCAGCCTATGAAGGTATCTAATGAGGGTGTTTGTCTTCCTCTTGGTTCCCATGATGGGAGGGCTTTAGAGCATTCTGACTCTGACGATGAGGAGTCTACAAGTCATGATCTAGCACCACCTGATTTTCCTCAGGACTCACATCTAGATGACTTTGTTCCAAAAATCCTATTTCAAATGTTGGCACTTCTACTCGTCGGCCTAAGTGGTGGCTCAAGACTATTGGGGATCTTCATCATGATGAACTCATTGAGGGCAGATCAACTCGTAGAAAGAGCAAGCAGCAACACATAGTCAATTTTGCTCTTATGGCCAACATCCATAGCATTTATGAGCCTCATACATATTCAAAGGCTAAAGGAATTCCAGAGTGGGAAAAGGCTATGGCGACCGAATACCATAGTCTTCTAAAGAATCATACTTGGGTTCTTTCTGATCTTCCTCCTAGGAAGAAACCTATCAGCTGCAAATGGGTTTATAAGGTCAAGTATCATGTCGATGGTACTTTGGATAAATATAAGGCAAGATTAGTTAATCGGGGATTCACACAGGGGGAGGGCATTGACTACAAGGAGACTTTTGCTACTACTGCCAAGATGAGCACAATTCGTCTTCTTCTCACTATTGCAGCTCAATTTGGCTGGACAATTCATCAGATGGATGTCAAGAGTGCCTTCCTCAATGGTGAGTTGCAGGAAGAAGTCTACATGACGCAGCCTCCTGGTTTCAAGGTTGTTGGTAAAGAGCATTAGGTATGTAGGCTCATGAAAGCGCTCTATGGACTAAAACAGGCTCCTTGTGCATGGTACATCAAGATTGATTAGTACTTGGTTGATCATGGTTTTTAGCTCAGCCCTTCTGACAGTAATCTGTATGTCAAGCACTCTAGTGATGATATTTTGTTTCTGGTTGTCTATCTTGATGACTTGATCATTACTGGTAAGTTTAGCACATTTGATTGCAACACTCAAACAGGATTTGTGTCAGGCTTTTGACATGACAAATCTGGGGCTTCTCCATTATTGTTTGGGTATTGAGGTTTGGCAGACCACTAATAGTATTTTTATCTCTTAGTCTAAATATGCTCGAAGTCTACTTGACAAATTTCGGATGCAGGATTGCAAACCTGCTTCCACACCTATGGAGAAGGGGCTGAAGTTGTCAACCAACTCTAATTCACCTTCGATCGATGAAACAACATTTAGTCAACTAGGGGGCAGTCTCATCTACCTGACTGCCACTACACCTGACATTAGTTTTGCAATGAGCTACATTTCTCGCTTCATGACAGCTCCAAAAGCTAATCATTGGATTGCAACGAAGTGAGTGCTAAGATATGTTAAGGGAACTTCAGATTATGGCATTATGTATGGCATATGCAAGGATCCAAAGCTGATTGGTTATACAGACTCTAATTGGGCAAGTTCAGTGGATGACAGAAAATTCACTTTTGGGTATTTATTCAATTTGGGTACAGGTGTTGTAACATGGACCAGCAAGAAGCAACAGGCAGTGGCTCTTTCCTCAACTGAAACAGAATATCGAGGAACCGTTAAGGCAGCATGTGAGGCAATTTGGCTTCGTAGGATGCTTTCTGACATGCACATGTCACAAGCAGGACCTTCTCCCTTGTACATTGATAATCAAGGGGTGCTCAAACTAGCCAAAAATCCAATCTTCCATGAACGTACCAAGCATGTCAAGCTTCATTGTCACTACATCCGCAAGCTGGTAGAAGACAGATCAGTTCAGTTGCAATATGTTCCGACAGTGGATCAGACTACAAATATTCTCACCAAGTCTCTGAGCCCGAATAAGTTTGTCAAATTTAGGGGGCAACTTGGTGTAGTTGATAGGTTGACCATTAAGGGAGGGTGTTAGAATATTATATTTTTATGTATTAATGGTCAATATTATATTATTAGTTAGTTTAGTTTTCTTTATGTCTGTCTACAGTAATAGGTAGGTAGAAGTTGGTCATGTCTTTAATGACTTCAGCTGCTTGTAACTTCTATATATTGTAAGCCTCTTTTTCTATTAATTCAATGAATATTTTTACCATTCACACTAATAGTACAAGCGACCACATACATGCTTCTCTAGGTCATGCAGACCACACAACAACACTTCACAGCATCCACACAACATCTCAAAATATTCCAGCATCATTAGAATATTCTACAACTTTGCCACAACCACCTGAAACAAAGAATACCATCATTTTGTGCAACCAAATATACTGCCACAGAACACAACTTACTAACCAACCTTGCGGAACACCTCAACACTTGAAATCTCAAGAAAAGTAAGTTACAGACAATATAAGCACGTTCCCAAATCTGCAAGACAAGAAACCTCACTGCAAAGAAATAAGGAGCAACCTCATTTCTCCCAAACAACCTTCTACATAGACAGATAAATGTCAAACACAACTTTCACCACAAAACGATTCGGAAACTGAAACTCTAGATATAGAACCTCTAAACTCCTCTGATCATCATATCCAAACCGCAGAGGCATATCTTCAACCATGAAGAAATGTGGAGCACAACACTGAACACACTTATGTCACTCTACACACTCTTTTATTCAAATTTTCTCAAAAGCAGTTAGAAACCAAGTGAACCAATTGCAACTGCAATACTTACTCATCTCATACATCAATGAAAGCACCACAACATATGGCAACACATACCAACAATCTCCCTAACCAACTCAAGCTTCCAACAAACTCTGCAACTATGCTATAGGTTGACAGCAATGAAAACACCAGCAACATTGTGTTGACATCAATGACAACACCCAAACAACTCAAGCTTCCAACACATACAAGACAAACAAGATGACTAAAGGGAGACACCAAAGAACAGCCATGGTAGTCCAGAGAAGTCAAACCAACCAAACAAAAAGAACTATCAAGGTGTTTCTCCTTGGTCAGATAAACCACGTGCAGTAATGTCCATGAGAGCAGAGGAAAAACTCCCATCAATTCCAACATTTGATATGGCTGCTGGCTAAGCAAGATGAACTCAGAGAGCATTTCCACTGGTGCAAGCCACTGCACCTGCAACTCTCACAACACCACCATTCACATTATCACTGCCATAACAACTGCCTCCACACTCTAACTTTGCGGCCAAAGGAGCTTGCTCCCTAACCAACTTGCAGAATGCCTCAGTGGAGTCAAGATGACCATGCCTGTGGGCAGGGAGCCATGATAAGGGATTGTGGTCATCCATAGGAGGATCCAAGGAAGCCTCTCCTTGCAGAGGAGGAAGAAGACATACCCAGCACCCTATGAAGGAGCTACATTACAAATTTGTCATGCTTTAGTCCCACATTGTGCCAAAGATTCCTTTCAATGCAAAGTTCCATTCTCTTTGCCTCTAGGTAGCCATTGCCTTCCCCTAGTCCAACAGCAGTCTTTCCTTGCAGGCAGACTGATGCAAGCCCATCCCCATCAACCAAGAATATTGTACATAAAGTTGATCAAAACACAGCCAAATAAATTGATGTTCCATGGAAGTTCTTCTTATATATTTGAATTTGGATGCCTTGAAACCAATGCAGACATCAGGAGAGCAGAGAAGCAAATTTCAAAAGAAACAAAAGTTGCCAAAATTGAACATTTAGGCCTTGAGAAAGGCCAGGATTGAGTGTTTAGTGAAGAGAGTGATAAGTCCTCCACTTGCCCATGTGCACTGTCTAGTCTCATATAAAAGTAAAGGTCACTCGCAGCCACCAAAACTTCAGCTTATGAGAAAGGAAAGCTGACATAAGACCTCAAGGCCCTGCTTCATTGATAATAATGGCTTCTTCTGGGCCTTCCCAAGGTGAAGGTTAGGTGTCACAAATATGTCGATGTTTAGTAATACCATGATCCACAAAGAGGTCTGGAATCAAATTAAGGAATAGTTGATCTGCCTTCTTCAAGTATGGATTTTAGTATCCAATACTTACAATGTTCTTTGATGAAAATTTGTGAAACCCCTTCCACCAAGAGGCTTCTGATTCTCAAAGACTGGGCAAGTGGCAAAAAAATCCACAAGCGCATGAATTTCTGCTTTGTTGTTGGTATCTAACCCAAAATTTAAGGAGAAGGCATGCATGAGTTGTTATTTGAATCCCATACTAAGTCTCCTGGTCCTGTAGGATCGGGATTACCCTTAGAGACACCATTGAAGTTCAGTTTGACTGTATTCCTCATGGCAGGGAACCACCTAACTCCAGCATGGTTAACCTCATTTGTTCTTTATTTCCTGCAGGCCCAGGATTATCCATAAAGACACCATTGAAATTCACTTTGACTATATTGTTCATGGAAGGAGGGAACCTTACCCCAGCACAGTTAACCTCGTTTTTTCTTTGCAGACTACCTTCCCTATTATCAGAAGGACTGGTGTTGTTTACAAGCATATGAATTTTTATCTGTTATTTTCATCCCGACCAAGCTTCTATTTGTATATATCCTCA
The DNA here is from genome assembly GCA_007258455.2 of Sequoia sempervirens. Classification (NCBI taxonomy): domain Eukaryota; kingdom Viridiplantae; phylum Streptophyta; class Pinopsida; order Cupressales; family Cupressaceae; genus Sequoia; species Sequoia sempervirens. Next base: position 21,663 of record VDFB02357494.1, on the reverse strand, counting down.
TTTGATCTGTAATTGTTATCTCTTTGATATGTTGTGCAAAATTGTTCTATTTTTGTAGGTCGGTTAGGAGGCAGGCTTTACGTATTTAAAAATTATGCAGCAGATTTGCAAGTTGGTTTTATAGAAAATGTATTGGGCTGGAGCAGAGCAGCCGAGTATCTGCATCGAACAATCTCTCTAAATATTGTATGACGGTACATTTATGAATTTTATACTGCTATGAATACAGGGCTAGACTTATTATTCTCTTGTCAAAGCATGTATAACCTAAGAAAAACAAAATTAATGAATCTCTTCTACTAAAATATGCAGACAATTTGGTTTCACAGTTTGGGGCATCATCAACTGTTCAATTCTAGCAGTTTTAAACATTCAATAAACCTCAAATTTCACAGATGTCCTCAAACCTACCTTAGTTAGCTTATTAAGGATGCGGTTGAGGAAGAGAGGAAGACGATCAATGGGTACCGCATTTGCTAATTGAATTGCATTTCTAAAGCTGCAACCATCAAATAACTAATTACCAATGTGCTCGAGTTGTTCTAATAACAGTGCGGAGAGTGAAAATTAGGTGTAGGCGATCAAAATAAATGGAATAATACCTTGAGCTACTCGGCAAAAGGGCCGCCTGGTTATCTTCATTTTCCTCCATTACAAACCATTGGCTAAGCCGTGACTCGAACTCTGTACAATTTTTTTTAAGAACTCGGTAAGATGGTAGTTTTCACCACGATGAGGATTCCCACGGGCAGTCCTTCAGCTTCTCCTCTATCCAATATGAACCGGGTCACACCATCTTAGATGCGACACAGGTAGGTGGGCTGTCCCAAGGAGGTTTGGGGCAAAGAACTTGTATTTTTTGCAATAAAGGGACTGTCGAGACTGAATAGCACTTCATGATCGAGTGTGTTGTTTATGATGATATCAGTATCCAATATGAAAACAATTTGAAGGTGGATAATCTAAATGAGCTTTTTAGGGAGAGTAGGCTTCTCAAAACTGCTAGCTTTCTAATTAAGATTTATAATAGAAGGGCTAACATGGAAAAGAACTTGAAAATGGTTTAAAGTTTCGGTGCTTGGTCCCATAGATTGATTGTCTCATGGACGTCATTAAAAACCATTCATTCATTCATTATACCCTACTTTTCATTTAGAGGCAACTATTATTAGCACTTGCATTCAAAGGAAGTGTAATGGTTATTTCGATTGCATTTTATATAAAATATGTTTGAAGAGGTGGTCTGTAATTGAATTTACAAGTAGTAATTAAAAACTATATACATTTGTTGGGAATAGAATTGATTGTGCAATAACAAGTAATATTGAGTTATAGTAGACAAGGAAATGTAATCTATATATTTGTGTATTTTTTATATAAAGATATTCTAGAAACAAAATAATTAAATTTACAATTTATGTTGATCATTAACAGTTATTACATGTAGTTGATGTTGACCAGGAATCAACTTTGCACCTCGCATCTATTGTTTTATCTATATCCATTGCAAATTCTATTGGACTAAGATTTTGCAAATTTTCTTTAGAAAATATGAACTATTTGTTGAGAATAAAATTGGTCCTACAATAACAAGTAATAAAGAGTTAGAGTAGAGAAGGAAGTGCAATCCATATATTTGTGCATCTTTATATAAAGATATTCTAGAAACAAAATAATTAAATTTACAATTGATGTTGACCATTAACAATTATTATATGTAGTTGATGTTGACTAGGAACTAACCTTGTACCCCACATCTATCGCTTTATCTATAGCCATTGCAACTTCTATTAGACTAAGTTCTACAAATTTTATTTAGAAAATATAATTTTTTTGCCTAGTCTAGTAGAAAGATATATAGCATGAATAACAAAAAGTTATATAATGTAAATTAACTAAAGAAAACATAATTTGGACGAGGACAAATCTCTTTTTTTTGGGTCGTGATTGTCTAGCAAGTGTCCACTCCCATACCAAAAAGGTTTGAATAAGTTAGTCAAGAGGAGAACAGTTTTTAATACATATAGTATAAACTAGGTACTAAAAAATTAAATTTAAAGTTAATGTGAAAGAGATTGGATTGACAAGTGTATACCTCAATTTTTCAAAGTGAGAGTAATTATAATCGACCCTCCTCTTTTTTTCTAATAATTGTGTATGGATTATTTTGCATTCTCGAGTGTCACTCCAAAGAGAACGTTGGTTGAATACGAAGACCATTTAATGATTTCACTCTTGATATAGTCGTAAACGTTAGTCCTTGACTTTCTATTTTATCAATATCAATTGTTGCTTTGTGTAGTATTAGGCCTTAGAATTTATGAATAGTAATTGTCCATGTCATGGATAGTGGTATTTTCCTATGATTACCTCGTGATATAGATATTATATGTATAGCCTTTGGATCATTTGGTTCCATGGTGGCCCATTGTAGTTATTGATCCTTACTACAATGTACATTGGAACATTTGATGGTTTATAGCCAAGATTGTAAAAAATATCAAGTACCTCCCCAAGGGATCCATTTACAAGTCCTGCTTGAGTCCATAAGTTTGTTATTAGCATGATTTGTTGTCCTTTGCAAAATAGGAGTTGTTTTTCAAGTTAGTCATCATTAGCATCAATGTTTGATTTGATTTTTGTGTTTATTGCAATACTTATTGCAACTAGAAGATTTAGTAGTTTTATCATTCTTTTGTTGTGTAGTCTCACTAAGTCATTTGTAGCAAAAAGGTGAATTGAGTTATCAAATTCTTGTTTTTCAATTATTGTGAGTAGTTTATTTGTGTGACTCATTAACATCTCCCAATCTTGGTGTGTTGGTTTTGCATTATATATGTTTTGTATTTTTTCATGAAATTTTGCTTGAGTTGGATTGTCATCTTGTTGACGAAACATTGTTTGTAATGTAACAACCATAGTAAATTGTTCCCATAAAATTTTGGCACTAGAGTGTGATGTATAGATAGTTTTGTCCATGACATGTGGTAGTTGTGTTAGGTCACCTATTATAATTATAGATACACCACCAATGGCCACGATAATAGTCATGGGTATCGTAACAACAATCAAGGATATCAGAAGAGGTCTTGGAACACAGGACCCAATAATGGAGGTGTTCCGTCACCATTGGATAACCCGCCACCTCCAGAGAACTGTCCTGCAGATAGAGTTTTCTTGGCCGAAGCTACTATGTCGGGGTGGTGTAGATTACACAATACCAATCAGCATTCAGAGTTACAATGTCATGAATTTCAAGTTGCTGCTGATATCTTTAAGAGGGAAGTTAAGAGCATGGAGGGTACTAAAAATCCTCCACCTACAGGATATGAAATTGTCCCAGTCTAGAGATATGACCAAGCTTTGATTCTAGAAGAAGTCAATGTCCCACCCAAACACCAAAGTTACTGGCCGCCGTCTATTAACCCTAGATTCCCGCCAGCTTCAGCAAATGGTCCCATGGGGATGCCAGATAATCAAGTTGAAGAAGCACAGGTTTATTCGAAGGCCCAAGTATATTCAGAAGCTCAAATGTATTCAGAGGTTCAGGATAGTTACTCAGAGGAGCCACTTGAGCAAGGTAACTACGTTTTTCCACCTCTCAATAATAGTGTTTTGGTAGAAGGAAGTAGAGAGGTCCAAGCATTTCAGACTTCCGGAGGAGCAGCACCCAAAGTTTATCAGAGGACTTATCATCAAAAGGAGCCTTTGACGTCCTCAATCCCTCCAAATAATTTTGCGACCCCGCCAAATCCAAACGCGAGCAACAATCCAAACTTACCAAGGGATTCTCCAGAGTACAAACAATAGAACGTGATGCAAAATAGAAATGGACAACAAGTTGCCCAACAACCCATTCACGTAATGCAGCGCCCTCAAAGGGAAAGTCTTCCAAGAGACGATATGAAAAGATTAAGTTCCTATGTGCTAGAAGAAGTTAAGAAGATAAAAGTCAGTCTTCCCTTGTATGAGTTGATGAAGATCTCAAAAGTTAGAGATACAATTTTGGGAAGTCTATATGAAACACCAGTTGTAAAGAGCACATCTCAAGAAACGCCTAGTTCATCTAGGAGTCCTCCAGTCAACACCCAGCCCCGTCCCGTGCAGAGCGTGAATATGGTAGAAGAGGTGTCTTACGCACCATTCAACACTTGGGAGACCCCACAACAGTCTCAAGGTTTTGTGGGAATGGTACAAGGATCTTCAAGTGAGCCTGAAAAGCCAAAGACTGAAGACAAGAGGAGAGTTAAATTCAATCTTCCCACAGAACAAAAACAAGAGCAGACATAGAAGGTCACCCGTGGTAATCAAATTCCACAATGGGATGAAAAGAATGAAAAGAAGAATATTGTACCAAAAGAAAGGAAGAAACCAGTAGTATTCTATCAAGGGAAAGATGAACCCGCCCCGTTCTTAGTATCAGTTAGAATCTTTGGAAAGTTATTACACAATTGTTTGATCGATTCTGGTGCTTCTAGCAATGTCATGCCATTAAGGGTGTGTCAAAGGTTGGGTATAGTCCCACTGCAAACCACTAAAAAGGTGACTCAACTGGGAAAAACTGAGGTTCCAGTTGTTGGAGAGCTGAATAATATTCATATGCAGTTGTTAGCTGATCCTCAGATTCAGAGTTGTATTGACATATCCATGGTTGACATACCAAATGGATACGACATGTTACTGAGCAGAGACTGGGCTAGAAAATTGAATGGGTATATCGCAACAGATTTCTCCCATATGTGGCTTCCGTGGAAGGGAGTCCCGAATCAAATCAAGATCGAAAGTACACCGAGGCTTAAGTTGATGATCACTGAGTATGGTGAAGACAATGAGATAATGTTTATAGAGATGGATTTAGGCTCATACAGGCCTGTCAAGCAGGAGGTTTTGATGCTGCAAGGTTCCACTGAAGCAAAGATTCTAGAAGATGCCAATGCTTCCACTGAGGTGTTGATTGAGAGTGACGCAAGTGACAGTGAAAGCGGAGGGACATTTGAAAATTTTAGAGATTTCATTTTGAACAGTGTAAAACAAGAAACAAAAGTGGGTAAGGATGCCTCCATCAGGAATTTGCTACTTCCAAATTGGTGTAGAATACATGAGGCCTTCCACTCTGAGATTACATGTGCCATGTGTAAAGTGGCACTAGAACAGGTTGAGAAGCTCGTCTCACAAGCTTCAATGCAGGAAGAAGGTCAAAAGACAAGTGAAGAAAATAGTGTTTTAATAGAAGAACTTGTAGAAGATGATAAAATTCAGTCAGAGATCGAAGAATAGGTTTCAGAAGTATGCAATCAAGAAGATACACATATTCAGTCCCCTAGCCCCCTCATGGAAAATCAAGTGTGGACTCTGAGGTTTGACGGGTCAAAGTCGAAGAAGGGCAATGGAGTAGGGTTTGAACTTATTAGCCCAACTAGAGAGGCATATTTGGGTGCCTACAGGCTTCAATTTGCATGCACCAATAATGTCACTGAATATGAATTCTTAATTCATGGATTTCTCCTTGCCATTCAAAAGGGAGCCAAGATTGTACACGCCTTCGGGGATTCTGATATTGTGGTCTGCCAGGTGAGGAAACAGTATGCTTGTCATGACAAGAGGTTGGGCCGCTACCGAAATAGAGTATGGGACTTGATAGAAAGTTTCGATGCATTCAATATTAAGCAAGTGTACAGGTCCAAGAATCCAGTTGCAAATTCGCTTGCGCAAGCTGCTAGTTCTCTTGAACCTTTGGCTATGTAAGGATTAAAAAAGTTTACAGTAGAATTGGTTTCAACGCCAGCCATTCCCGACAACATAAAGAATTTTCAGGTGTTTGATGATGATAAATAGATTTTAGACTTTCTCACATGCTCGGGCGTATTTGAAGCACAAATCATTGATGAGTGTGATGAGCCCTGCTGGCTCTCAGCTCAAAATCCCCAATTTCTTAAGTCTTTAATTGTTTTTTTTAGTTTTTTAAAGAAATCTTAATAGACAGAAGAGAAGGGGCGCAGCATATTTTTGCTCATAGAATGAAATTTAAAGCGAAAACTCACAAATTGGAAATACAGAAGCTGTTATTATACTGAAACAATTAGAATATGCATAACAAACATACCCGAGGAACTCCAGTTATTTTATATAAAGAATTGGCCAGATCTACAGTCGGAAATGGTGAAAATCAGCATGAAGGCACGCCAAAGCTCCAGAAGTGGTTTCTCCTGCCGAGAAACAGGTCACAATGCACTGAATAGTCTAGGCACCAATGATAGAAGCTAAAACCAGCCCAAAAGGAAGGTGTTTCTCTCTTTCACTTCACACGCCTTTCTCAAGGCACAAAACCCAAGGCAGGTCGTACGGCTTATGAAAGCAAAGGTAGAATCCCTGATGAAAAGTCTCTGAACTGTAGAATGATACGCCTCTAGAAGAAACCCTCAATTATTATCAAGAACAAATAACTCCATAAAATTAAGCTCTGTCTGCAACTGTAGAACTTCTGTATGAAGCCCTCAACTGTACGGATTCAGCTGATCTCTCACAGCCTCAAACGTACTCAACACTGAAGAGTTTTTCGTTCTCCAATGGACACAATGATCAAACCCTACTCTCAGGAGAATGCTCAGAGGAAAGATGCACAAGGCAATTCGAAATAGTCAAAGAGATGAGTTTCTATTGCCAGGAAATGCCTTTATACCAAATGGCACGCATTTCAAGAAAAGTACGGCCTTTCTCATCATTAAAATATTATAATATTTTAATTTATTCCTTTTCAATAGTTTGAGCGCACTTTTATAATATTTAAAGTTATTAAAATATTATAATCCCCCTTTTGACATTTAAGTGATTAAAAATATAAATAAAGTCAATGTGACTTTATTAAAAAGGCGTTTTAAGTTAATAAATTAACTTAATCACTTAAAATTCCGTAAATGCTCAAAACTCAGGATAATCTCATGCCGTCAGAAGCGATGAACTCCTGGAATGCCAACGCTCACTGTGATCTAAACACTGTCCACTGAAAACACGAACAAACAAACTCTCCAAAATGCACCACTAACCCTCTATCCAAATTGGCTAGCCCACAAGGGTCCAATAAAGGGCTAACGCTCTGTTCCCGAGGACTGTCTAGCGAGGGGACATCACAGTCCGCCCTCCCCGAATTTGCTTGTCCACAAGCAAACTCAAAGCTGGATGCTGAAGAACACTGTCACTCTCCCACGTCGCATCCTCTGCCGGTAGATCCCTCCACTTAACCAAGTATTCCCTGATGACCCGCCTCCGAAGCTGACGCTCTCTGGAGTCCAGAATGGCCTCAGGTATCAAAACTAATTTGCCCTCATCATCCAGGGGTGGCAAATCAATAGAAGGAATTACGTGTTGTCCCAACGCTTTTTTGAGGCGCGACACATGGAACACGTTGTGAACTCTACTGTCCACCGGAAGATCCAGCTCATAAGCCACTTGACCCACACGTCTGACAGCTCTGAAAGGTCCATAGTATCGCGGCTTGAGTTTCTCAGAGCCCTTCTTGCAAAGGGTAGACTGTCTATACGGCTGAAGCATCAGGTACACCAAATCATCAATCTCGAAAGACCACTCTACTCGTCTCTGATCAGCATATTGTTTTTGCTGATTTTGGGCTTTCTGTATATTTTCCCTAAGTGCTCTCATAATATCCTGGTTCTCCTATAACAAATCACCAGCACTGGGAACTCTACTGTCACTCAGCAATAAGTCAAGAAAGCTCAGAGCGTCATATCCATATAACGCTCGATATGGTGTCATCTGGATGCTCATGTGATGGGTGGTGTTGTAACAGTACTCACATAAGTATAACCACCTCACCCATGCCTTCTGCTGCCCTGAACTATAGTTACGCAAGTACCCTTCCACCCATTTGTTGACAATCTTCGTCTGCCCATCTGTCTGGGGGTGGTAGCTGGTACTAGGGGTGAGCTCTGTCCCACAAAGCTTGAATAACTCCTGCCAGAAGTTACTCATAAATCTGCTGTCCCTGTCGCTAACTATACTGCGAGGTAAACCGTGCAGCCTGAATACCTCTCGGAAGAACAAATCAGCAATCTGAGTAGCCGTGTGTGTAGTAGTGATTGCGAAAAAGTGTGCATATTTCGTCAATCGATCTACCACCACGAAAATACTGTCCTTCCCTTGAGCTTTTGGCAAGCCCGTGATGAAATCCATGGATAAACAATCCCACTTCCTCTCAGGAATAGGAAGCGGCTGTAGAAGACCTGCAGGGTATGTGTGCTCTTGCTTGTTCTGCTGACAAACAAGACATTCCCTGACATACTGGAGAACATAGGACTTGAGACCCTTCCAAGAGAATCTCTCCCGTACCTGCCTATAGGTCTTATAGTACCCGGGATGTCCTGCCATGGGTGAATCATGCAATGACCTCAAAACCCTGTCCCTCATCTCAGAACCTGGGACCAATAAAATCCTCCCTTTGTAGATGATAAGGTCATCTACAAGTGAATACCTGTCATCCAACACTGATCCATCTACTATGCTAGAGGCCCATGGGTCCTTAGCATACTCTGCTACAATCAGGTGTCTCCAGTCTTCTGAAACCAATGTAATAGAACCCAAGTGAGGACGGCGAGATAAAGCATCAGCAACCACATTCTGAGTGCCCTTGACATAAGAGATGTCAAAATCGTAAGACTGAAGCTTGCTGACCCATTTTTGTTGTCTCTCATTAAGATCTCGCTGTCCAAGAAAATGCTTCAGACTATTATGATCGGTTTTCACAGTGAACTTACTACCAATCAAGTACTGCCTGAATTTGGCCATCGCATGCATGATAGCCAACATTTCCTTATCATAGATACTAAAACTCCGTTCAGGCCCTCTTAGCTTCCTGCTCTCAAAAGCTATAGGGTGACGATCCTGCATAATAACTGCACCAATACCCTCACCACTGGCATCGCAATGTAACTCAAAGGGTTTAGTGAAGTCCGGTAAAGCCAAAACAGGACACGAAGTCATGAGAAGTTTGAACTTCTCAAAGCACGCTTGTGCTAGTGGTGTCCACTCAAAAGCACCTTTCTTAGTCAAATCGGTTAGTGGCGCAGCATGCCGCGAGAACCCACTAACAAACCGACGATAGAAAGCACACAATCCTACAAATCCCCTGAGCTGTGTCAAAGTCTCAGGTGTAGGCCAATCAATGATGGCTCGAACCTTCTCTGGGTCCATGCTGACTCCTGCACCGCTGATGATGTGTCCCAGATATAAAAGCTCTGCCATGCCCAATGCACACTTGGACTCCTTGGCATACAAGGACTCCCTGTCAAGTATTCTCAGAACCTCATCCAAGTGAACCATATGTTCCTCCCATGATTTACTATATACCAGGATGTCGTCGAAGAACACTAAAACAAATTTCCTCAAGTGAGGATGGAAAACCCTGTTCATTGTCGACTGAAACGTGGCTGGAGCATTGGTTAACCCAAATGGCATAACCAAAAAATCAAAGTGTCCACAGTGACATCTGAACGCCGTTTTCTCTATGTCCTCTTCTCGGACTCTGATCTGGTGATAACCTGTTCTCAAATCAATCTTTGAGAAGTAGCAAGCTCCATGAAGCTCGTCTATCAACTCATCTATCCGAGGAATAGGATACCTGTTCTTAATGGTTTTCCTGTTGAGCATTCTGTAATCGATACACATTCTAAGTGTACCATCCTTTTTCTTCACCAAAACAACTGATGAAGCAAAGGGTGACTTACTCGGCCTGATGTGCCCCATAGCTAACAGCTCCTGAATAGTCTTCTCAATCTCATCTTTCAGACGCTTGGGGTGCCGGTAAGGAGTAATCATAATTGGTTTCGTGCCCTCCTCCAGCTCTATAATATGCTCAATACCTCTATCAGGAGGCCTGCCTGGTGGAATAGCACTGAATACCTTCGCATGTTTGATTCGAAGTTCCTGCACATCTGGATGGTATGGAGAAGCTTGCTGATCCAACTGTGAAGGCATTAGCTTGCATTCAGCAGCCCACTCTACCATATCATTACGAATCAAACGCTCCATTCGCCGAAGTGAAATCTCCCTAAGGTTGCTGTCCCTGATGGCTTTGAGAATATGATTTGTGCCATCAATGGTGAACTTCATCTCCATGTCACGCAAATTAAGCGTGAACTCTCCTATTGCATGAAGCCACTTCATGCCAAGAACTACATCAGTTCCACCCATGTTTACCACATAAAAATCTGCCTTGAACTCGAAATTATTAAGTTTCAAAGGCAAGTCAGGTATCATCCTCTCACAATCGAGAGTGTTCCCATCTGCAACCCTCACACGTATACCTTCAAACTGCTGAGTTTGAATACCCCGTTTCTCTACCAACCGTGAATCGATGAAATTATGGGTTGCACCTGTATCAAGGAGAGATATGACCCTTTGACCAGCTAGGATCCCACGAAGTCTAAAAGAACCCTCTTTCTGCATGCTGGACATATGAGCCTCCTTAAGTTCTGTTTCCTCTGCAATTTCGGCTTCATTTTCTGATTCTTCTCCATCTGTATCATAGATTGGAGCTCGCTGATCAGAAAAATCAGTCAATGGTTCTTCCTCATAAAACCACTCCATATGCTTGTTTTGCCCTTTTGGTTTGAGGGGGCAATCGTGATTAAAATCATACGGACCTTTGCAATAAAAACAGAGTTTTCTCCTTCTCAAATCATTCATGGTTTCTCGATCTAAAGGGGCTGCAAATTTCTTTTTCTGATCTGTATTATCAGCCTTCTTTGGATCTGATTTATTTTCCGTGTATGATGTTGTAGGCTTCGAGCTCGAGCTAAAAGGCTTACGAGGTGTAGATAGCTCCATGCTGCGAGCTTTCCTCATTGCCTCCTGTAAGGTAGGTGGATCAAATGCTTTTATCCAACCTTTCATGGGCTCGAAAAGACCTTCAATAAATAATATGACCAGCCTTCTCTCTGAGATCCCTGTCACCATAACAGATAGTCTTTGGAATTCACCAATGTACGATTCCAAGCTACCTAACTGTTTCAGCTGTGCTAAATCTCTGAAGAAAAGCTCAGGATCCCTTCTGTCAAATCTCTCTACCAGTCTATCAGTAAACTCCTGGTAAGAGGTAATCCTGTCATGATGAAGGGTAGTCATACCATGAATCCACCAGTCATGTGCTACGCCATCTAGATGAAGTGCTGCAAAGCGAATGGCATCCACCTCAGGCATGGGGCGTAGTGTCAGGAAAGTATCCAGTTTACTAACCCAGGCACGTGCTGTAACTCTGCCACTGCCATCAAAGTGTACTAAGGTTAGTTTGCTGGTTGCCTGTTTAAGATCACTCTGTTTGTGTCTAGGACGCCTGTCATTCCTGTTCCTGGTGTGCTCTCTCTTCTGGCTCATAAACCTGTCAAAGTTAAGGTGCTCCTTAACCCTTGGTGGCAAATTATCCCACTCATCATGCATCGCCATAATATTATCTGCAAAATTTATTTCACCACCTTGTTCAGCTTCATCCACTTCCTCAGCATCATCTCTGGTGAACGTGGGATATGTAGCTCTCTCATAGGTGCGTACTGGATCTATAATCCTCTGTGGCTGTCTATGGATACTGCCATCTCTATCTCAATCCAAACTACGAGCTCTGTTTAATGACAAATTCTGAACATTCGTGCTGAGTTGTTGAAGAATAGTTGCAACCTGCTCTTGCCCTGCAACCATGCCTCTAAGCACGTCTTTGGCTTCTCTGTCCTCATCCTCCCAGTTATGTCTGTGAGAACTTTCTCCAGCCCTGTTCGCCATATTGTCCCAATCTAATTCCTCCTCCTGATCTGCAAACGGAAATGGTGGAAATGGATTCTGGTCGCCTCTTTGATTTCTAGGGCCACCTCTGAAATAGGACTTACCAAAACCCTCTCTGTTTGACTTCATAAATTCTCAAACCCCACAAGCTGGCAGGATGTGAGCTCTGATACCACTGTGATGAGCCCTGCTGGCTCTCAGTTCAAAACCCTCTTTTCTTAAGTCTTAAAAGTGTTTTTAGAGTTTTTTAGAGAAATCTTAGTAGACAGAAGAGAAGGGGCGCAGCATATTTTTGCTCATAAAAGACAAATTTAAACTTATTTCTTCAAATTGAAAGTACAGAATGTATTATCTAACACCAACAGATAGATTAAGAATGATAAACATACCAATCAGGCTCCAGATTATTTAAATAAGAAACTGGCCAGATCTACAGCTGGAAATGGTGAAAACAGGCATAAATGCACGCCAAGACTCCAGACAAGGTTTCTCCAGCTCAGAAATTGGTCACAAAGCTCTGAAAGGACTAGGCGCCAATGATAGAAGTCAGAACCAGCCCAAAAGGAAGGCGTTTCTCTCTTTCACTTCACACGCCTTTCTAAGGCACAAACCCCAATGCTGGCCGTACGGCTATGGAAAACAATGCAAGAAGACTCTGTGGAAACCTCTGCCTCTGATGAAGGAAGCGCCACCAAGAAACCCTCAATTATTATACTGAAGAACAAACAACTGCATAAATAAATCCTCTGTCTGCAACTGTAGAACTTCTGTGTGAAGCCCTCAACCTGTACTGATTCAGCTGATCTTTCACAGCCTCAAGAGTACTCAACACTGAAGAGTTTTCCGTTCTCCAATGGACACAATGATCAAACCCTGGTCACAGGATATTGCTCAGAAGGAAAAATGCACAAGGCAAATCGAAATAGTCAAGAAGTGAGTTTCTATTGCCAGGAAATGCCTTTATACCAAATGGCACGCATTTCAAGAAATGTACGGCCTTTCTCATCATTAAAATATTTTAATATTTTAATTTAATCCTTTTCAATAGTTTGAGCGCACTTTTCAATATTTTAAGATATTAAAATATTAAAGTTTCCCTTTTGACATTTAAGTGATATAAAATATAATTAAAGTCAATGTGACTTTAATTAAAAAGGCGTTTAAGTTAATAAATTAACTTAATCACTTAAAATCCCGTAAAATGCTCAAATCTCAGGATAATCTCGTGCCGTCAGAAGCGACGAACTCCTGGAATGCCAACACTCACTGTGATCTAAACACTGTCCACTGAAAACACGAACAAACAAACTCTCCAAAATGCACCACTGACCCTCTATCCAAGCTGGCTAGCCCACAAGGGTCCAATAAAGGGCTAACGCTCTGTTCCCGAGAACTGTCTAGCGAGGGACATCAAGTTGTTGGGGCTTCTGATTCATAGGTTGCTGGGGTTTCGATTGCTGAGGTTTCTCCTTCCTCTGCTGGGGCTTCTGATTCACAGGTTGCTGGGGTTTCGACTGCTGAGGTTTCTCCTTCCTTCGTTGGGGGAGCTACCATGCTATCTTTACAATGCAGTCATGAGGACAACCCCAAGTGTTTGACTGATGGCTTTCATCACCATGAAAATATTAAGAAGGTCTGGCATAGTTTGGCTGCGCAGGTGGAAGAAGGATGGATTACAGTCAAGGGTAAAAAAGATAAATCTTCACGGCCTTCTTTCGACATGACTCTTCGCTCCCACAAGAAAAGTGCTAATTGTAAATCTTGATGAGTTTTGTTTGGGCGCTGGCTTTTTGTTGGCTGCAGGCTATCCTTTCTACAGCCTGGCTTTTCTTGTTGTAAAGGGTTATGGATCCCTTCAAAATCCGCTTATCCCCTAATATCAAAAACATGAAATCACCACCCATACTTTGGATCTAGATTAAAATTGTCTAGCATTTATTTCCACTATTTTACAATATGATGCCACATTTAAATTCATATAAATATCATTTCTACTTTCAAATGATTTTTTTCAATTATTATATTTATTTTGAGGCTGATTTATATATGAATATAAGCTGACTTATATCTTGAGCATAGATCGATTTATGTATGAGATATACAAAACATTTAGAGGTCGATTATTACAAATGATAACATTGAATAAAGGTTGATTCTAAAGCAAGATAATGTGTAAAATAAGGTCGATATGGTGAATAAACCATAGTCAATGCTATGGAATGGTATCTTTAAATTGATAAACAATGATTTACTTAAAGCTAGGAACGTTTATGTAAAGCGATAGAATATTAAGCTGCAATATAAAGTATTAATGAATGCTTGAGAATAGAAAAAGTAAACAACAGGATATGAAATAGTCAAAACACCTTTTTTAGCACTATTTTAAAGGGTTAATCCTCTTTGAGTTGTTACCATTTGAAACTATGACTAAGTCAATGTTGTGTAAGTGTTGCTTGCAAATTGTAGATTGTTTCAAGAGAATAACCACACTAAATTAATAGGAGTGGTTGCATACTTGGCGCCAATTTATGAAAGTTCTATTTCCTGTGGAAGTCCATTTTGGGTTGCGATTCGACTCTCATCATTTTAACATGAGCACATTTGAATTGGTATTTGCTACAGTTAGAGTAGAAGGTCGATTTGTAGCTTTTCTTGTTGATTTTGAACATAGTTTGCTGCCACCTTTTAGCCAAGTGAAGTGAGTCGACTTGCATGGAGATTGTTGTCATTTTGCATTCCTTTTTTGTAGGCTACAAAGTCTCCATTTTTTTGTATAAATAGAGAGGCTTATACTCTCATTTGGATGCACTTTCTATTCTGCAAATTTACTGTGTTGCATTATTTTGTGAGAACTGAGAGATATTTTGAGAGAGCTATGAATTACTTTGTGAGAGCATTGCATTATCTTGAGTAAGAGGATTAGTGAAGTATTGCTTTGAGAGAGTTAAGTGAAGCTAGGAAGCTATTGTTGGAAGGTTGTGTGTCAAGTCAGATAATTGGTTAAGTGTGTTACAGGCACGAGGATTTAGTCTTCTCTTATTTGTCTTTATTTATGAAAGAATGAGATTTGAATGCTTTGTTTGTTACTGCTTGAGAATACCTACATGAGGACGTTATAGCATTTTCTTTGGAAAGGAAAAAGAAGTTGATTTATGCTTTTCTATGAAAGTGCTTGTATTTACTCTGTAATAGGAATGTTTGTTTATCAGTGGTATTATATACTGAGAATGATGAAATATGGTTAAGATTAGTATCTTAATTCTCCTATTTACCCTATATGGGGATTTAGATAATGATGTTATTTCTATACATAGGTAGAAGTACTACATGTATATTGTGAAATGTATCAACGTCATGAAGTGACTTGACCTTATAGCTTATTATGCTAGGGAACCTTGGAATTGATAGGATTAGCATTACAAAAGTGAGGGTATGAAATATATGATGTGATGTTATGATAACCACATCAAATATCTTTACTTGTATGAACACTTGATCATGCTATACTCTCTAATAAACCCTAGGTTTAGAATAACCTATTTGGGTCGAGAAGTTCATTTGATTAAAGAGTGAAACCTTAGGTTAAGATTTACCTACTAGATTGGGATATGTACTTGACTACTTATTGATACTTGTAGGTTGAGAGTAACTTACTTGGTTGGGTTGTACATTTGGTCTTGATTGGAACATATAGGGTTAGAGTAACCTATATAATTAGACTAGTCATTGGTTGATGACTTTATCCTAAGATTAGGATGTATCAAGGTTAAAAATCACCTTTGTGATTAAGCCAAATCACGTGAGTTTATGGAATTCTATATGTTTGGAATGTAGGTGGAAAATACCTAGAGAGTTAGAGTTGCTACTTGACTAGTTGCATTACACTCTTAATATGAAGTTATAGTATTGAAAACAATAGACTCTTTGTTTAAACCCTTTTAATTAAGGAGAATATGCTCTCAAATGGAATCATCTATTGATATGATTATTCTTCAATTGAGGTTATTCATTGATATGATTATACTCTTGATGAGAATCACTTATTGATGTGATATATTACTGAAGGGAGTCAATTATATATGAATATTTAATCTATGATTATGATGAGGCTTATGTAGCCATACTCTAGATTATAAAGTTATGCTTGTGACTAGATTGTCTGTTGAAGTGAATAGCACAGCTATGCAAAGTTAATTTGTATACTAGAAAAGCTCATATGTTATACCTGGGATAGGAATTTTGATTTAAGGGGTAACTTATACTTAGGCTTAATTGGTAGAGATACCATTGTATTTTGGGAAAAAGGGAGTACGTTATTTTTGGGGTTAAAGATTACCCATTGGAGGAAATTACCTAAGCATAGTATATGAATGGTCATAATCCAAACCAAGCTATAGAAGTGTATGTGAATAGGAATACTTTCACTCGAAGTATTGGGTGAGAATATTTTGGCCAAAGTAGTGTAAGTTGCCACTGTTTACACTATCAGTTCATTGTGTTCCATTTATGCATTCTAGTTCTATATTTTCATACTCGTAGAGAAGAAAAACGTATGATTAGGTTCTAGTTTGTAGGACACAACACTAAGCTCAAATAGGCTATTGTTATGGGGTTTACCAACCAATCTCTTCATCAAAGGGTAGGGACATCTTGTCAAGTGTGACAAATGTGCAGGGGATCACATTTGAGTCCGTGGTTGGTGGAAAATTGCTTGAGTGATGCTTCTCCTCATCAATTGGCGACCGAGGTTTGCAAATGTTTGTGCTAGCATTGGGGACATCTGGAGTGTATGCACCAGAGGGCGAGGAAATCCAGAATGTATGCACCATTGCAGTGGTATCAAGACTAGTTTGTATATGTATTGCCAAATGAATCTCAGAGGAGCTATGTATGTATCATGTACCCATTTATATGGAAGAATGTAATCATGGATGATATACATTAGTTCATTCACTATGACATCTATGTTCTGGAAAGATTTGTGAAATTACAATGGAATGCAATGAATGTTTGGTAATAGTGTTATTTCAAATGTACATGTAATTTACATTGTGAAAAGAAAAAAAAATATTGCTATGTTTCAGCATCATGGTTATTCACTTGAGGTGAAAACATTAGAATTTTCACTGAGTAGAACACTGGGGTTGTTACATTAAGGCATAACCTTTTGAGTGTTGGAAAAATGTGTAGCAAGGGATACAATCTTATATGTTTAAGGATGAAACATGTGAGATCAAAAAAGGGTCTGGAACTTTGATTGTTGTTGGTGAGAGAACAGATGTATCGGCTTAAAGGTGTCAATGGACATTGCTTTATGTCTCATATTAGTGACAATTGGTTATGGCACTGGAGGATGTCACATGAATTTTGATAATTTGGAATGAATTAGTTCAGTTCACGCAATGAGAGACCTACCAAGAATCACAAATCCTATTAATGTTGTTGGAGAGATTTGTCAATTTGGAAAACAAATAAGAAGTAGTTTTAAGGGAAAGGAACAATTTGCTACCAAACTACTGGTATTAGTTCATATAGATCTTTGTGTTCCTACAAGGTTGAGAAGTCTACAAGGTGACAGGTACTTTATGATTTTAATTGATGATTTTTCTAGAATGACACGGGTTACTTTTCTTAGAGAAAAATCTGATGCATTAGATAAATTCAAGGCAATTAAAGTTATGAACCTTGAGAATGAAATGGATCTGAAAATAAAATGTTTGAGGTCTGAAAAAGGTGGTGAATTCACCTCCAATTATTTTAACATGTTTTGCGAAGCTCATGGAATAAAGAGGCATTTGTCTGCCCCTAGAACTCCTCAATAGAATGGAGTTGCTGAAAGGAAAAATTGGACGGTTCAAGAGGCCGCTACGACTATGATGAAAGAAGCAAATCTATCGAAAGTCTACTGGAGAGAAGCTATTCATACTGTTGTTTACATACTTAATATATTTCAAGCTAAAGTTAACAATACAAAGACTCCCTATGAGTTATGCTATGGAAGGATTCCTATTGTGAAGTACTTTAGAGTATTTGGAAGCAATGTCATATCAAAAGAGAAGAAGAGAGTTTAGGAAAGTTTGATGCAAGGTCTAATGAAGGTATCTTCCTTGGATATTCTATTAAAATTAAATCTTGCATATGTTACAACAAAACACTAAGAAATATTGTTGAAAGTGCAATTGTTAAGGTTGATGAAAACCTACATAATTCAATTGCAATGGATGCATATGTGTCAGATGAACCTGATTGCAAAATAGAAGAAGAAAAAGTTGATGAAGAAGAAGTGCAAAATGAAGAGGAAGAAGCTTCAGAGAAGAACCCTAAGACCCCTAAGTATGTGCAAAAGAATCATTCTAAAGATCAAATCATTGGAGACAAATGGAAAGGTGTATTGTCAAGAATCAAAGCTACTAAAGTTGAGGTAAATCTAGGTTTAATTTCTAAATTTGAACCTAAAATAGTGAGTGAAGCATGCAAGGATGAATATTGGATGAAGGAAATGGAAGAAGAACTTATGTAGATGGAGAAGAATCAAACTTGGGAATTTGTTCCTAGACTGACAAACAAGAACATAATTAGAACTAAGTGGGTATTTAGAAATAAGTTGAATGAGAATGGAGTAGTAAGAAACAAGGCAAGACTTGCATGTAAGGGTTACTCACAAGTGGAAGGAATAGACTTTGAGGAGACATTTGATCCTATGGATAGGACGGAAGCTATCAAAATGTTTTTGGCATTTGAAACACACAAGGACTTTAAATTTTATCAAATGGATGTGAAGTCTATTTTTTTGAATGGTGAATTGGAAGAAGAATTTTACATGAAACAACCGAAAGGATTTCAATTGTTAGAGCAATCAGTTATGGTATGTAAATTGAAGAAGGAAATAAATGGATTGAAGTAAGATCCCAGAGCTTAGTATGCAAGATTGGACAGATATTTGGTACAACACGAATTCACTAAAGGCACCGCAGATAGTAATCTTTACTTCAAAATTGAGGAAGACAAAATCTTGATAGTAGTTGTATATGTGGATGATATTATCTTTGGAGGCAATGAAGCTATGTGTAAGAAATTTTCTGAAGAGATGTAGAAAGAGTTTGAAATGTCAATGTTTGGGGAGATGAATTTATTTTGGGCTACAAATCAATCAAAAAAGATATGGATTTTCTATTTTGCTACCATGTCAAAGAGATGTTGAAGAAGTTTGGAATGGATGACTCCAAACCAGTATGCACTCCTATGGTGACTGGTTGTAAATTGAGAAAAGATGATTCATCTAAGGATAATCAGAGAAAATACAGATCTATGATTGGTGGACTACTAAATCTAACTGCTACTACACCGGATATCATGCATGCAATTTGCCTTGTGGCTAGATTTCAAGAAGATCCTAAAGAAACACATGTTGCAGTAGTGAAGAGGATATTCATATATTTAAGAGGCACTCTAGATTATGGTTTTTGGTATCCTAAGGATATTGATTTCACATTAAGTGCTTATACAGATGCAAATTGGGTTAGTTGTGTTGATGATAGGAAAAGTACTAGTGGTGGTGCATTCTTTCTTGGATGTAGATACGTTTCATGGTTGAGCAAGAAGCAAGATTTAGTTTCTTTATCTACTACAGAGGTTGAGTATATTGCAGCAACATCATGTTGTACACAAGTTTTGTGGATGAGACAAACATTGAAGGATATCAGAGTTACATATGACGAGCCTATTTCTATCTTTTGTGATAATACAAGTGTAATTAACATTTCAAAGAATCCAATGATGCACTCAAGGACAAAGCATATATCTATTAGGTATCACTTTTTGAGAGAAAAGGTTATGGAGAATGAAGTGAAGCTTGAGTATGTTCCTACAAAGGATCAGATTGTTGATATATTTACTAAGGCTTTCCTAAGGATACTTTTGAGTATCTTCGGAAGAAGTTGGGGGTTATTACCCCTCCCTATTTGAACTAGATGCATATAGAGATGCATCATTCCAGTGGATCTATGGACCCATCTCTTGTCCAGACCGATGTTGGTGGCTACCTCTTAGGTGGATTAGGTAGTGTCATGTGTTTTCATTGAGTTTTTGAATCATTTAGGTGTACTCCTAAGGGGGGGTATTCAGAGCAGGTATTATGGTTCAATGTCAAAGTGGGAGAATATGCAAAATTTTATCCTTTGCCATTGATGTCAAAGGGGGAGAGAAAGTATCATGTGAAAAAAAATATCTACTAAGGGAAAGAGAGAAAGCTATGTATGTTTTCTAATCATTATTTTCAAAGGGAGAGTGAGTGCAAGAATGTTGTGTAGGCTATCTAATCTGAAAAAAGAGGAGAGTGTGTAGGAGATTTTGTATGTTGTCTTTGATTGTTTTTCACATCTTGTGTTGCCATCAATGACAAAGGGGGAGATTGTTGCAAGTATGAAGGTGTTGTCATTGATGTCAACAGGAAGTCTATTGACTAGTGTTGTCATTGATGTCAATAGGAAGTCTATTGACTAGTGTTGACATTGATGTCAACCATGTGTTAAAGAAGTTGTTGCATGATGAAGATGTTGAGGATATTGAGAAATTGTGAAAAAGAGGAAAATAGGTTGATGCAGGTTGTGCATGTATAGTTGAGATATTGAGGAAGTGTTGTTAGTACATGGAGCTATCTTTTTGCTACAATATTTGAAGATGATTTGGAATGAAGTAATGAGTTGAGATGATGTCTGGTACCTAGTTTCCAAGTGGTTTTGAGAAAATTTGATAAACAGAGTAAACTATGTAGTGCAAGTGTTCATAGTATGCTCTGATATTGTGCTTCGCATTTATTCTGTATTGATCCTATACCTATGTGGATCTGATATGTTGTTCATGGTTGTGAGAGGTTTCTATATTCAAAATTTGGGTTTTTGGATCGTTGTATAGAGCGAGATATTTTCACCAGTGTGTGAACCAGTTTTTCAATGATGTTTTATGTGGCCTAGGAGAAATGTATTTGCTTTGTGTTTCTCCACTGTTTGGATTTAGGCTGTGTGGATTTGGGAAGATTCTTATAATGTTTGTATCTTTTTCTATTCAATAGATTACATGATTTGGTGTAGTACAAAGTGAGTTTCATTTGTCAATATGCAAATAAGGTTCACCAATTATTCTGAGTTGAAGTATTTGAATGATGCCAGTTTGGATGAAGTGTTTAATGAATCTCAAGTAGTTCCTAGATTATTCTAAATTGATTTCAAGTGAATTCTATCATCTAGAAGTTTCGATTTGACTTAAGGAAGTGTTTACTTAATGATTATGGTGTTTTAACATGGGCATTGGCCAACCTTGTGTTAGCACTACATGTGAGGCTTGTAAAAGCATGTTGAGGTATGTTTGGATCTATTTGGGTCCTAATTAAGGATTTATCTAGGTCGCCTTCATTCCTGTTACCCAATTTTTGCCTACGGGCTCAATCAGAGGAAATTATGTTTTTTAAATTCGGCACGTGGATTAAATGTGGCTCCCACAAGGGTTGAGCCCAGCGTGCAGGTCTTCGAATTTCATTAGGGAAAGGTTTTCATCTGATACTATTTCACAAGGAGGTCTATTGGAAAGTTTGCCTCAGTCAAGTTTGGCATAAAATTCCTCTAAGGAGAAAGTTAGCAGACCTTCCATTTGTCTTGCCGACTGGCAGGGGTCTTATTCATTTTGAAATGTCCTGATCGGCAAGACATTTTAATCGCTGTGAGATTCTATATTCTCCCTCCACATGGGGAGTATCTCACCGACAAGAGGAGACATCATCGGCATGAGGTCTTGCCGATCAACCAAGGTCTGGCCGAACGAAGGTCCGAGCTAGCCAAGATATGAGACCTTCGGCACGAGGTCTCGGCGACCATGTAGCATCTC